>APFE031170891.1:16878-226993 GCA_000404065.3 Pinus taeda | reverse complement strand
CCTAGGAGAGGGAAATGACCTTGCCTAGGTGCAACTGAAGCATGGACAAGGTGTAAGATGACTCATTAGACACTGACATGATAATGACAACCCTATGAATGATGATAGACTCAGCTGAATAGTGACATAGATTGGCATTTGGGCAACTTTAGAAGGAGTGAAAACAAACCCTAGACCTAATTCCTAGTGACCAAATTTTGCTTGAAGACTCACTGAAATGACAAAATTTGAACTTGACACATCAAAATCACTTTGTAAGAGCATATTTGATCACTGTAGGAAGGCTGGAAAGACTGACACTAACAGATGTGACTGTCTCTTTTCTTTCCATATAAGGTGTCAATATTCTTGTTGTTTTCTCTCTAGTTTATGTATCTTGTCATTCAATGATTTTTAATATCATGTTATTGTTCCATACTCACTTGAATTGATTGTATGATGAACCTTTGGAATTTTTCTTTGAGTGAATTGTTGGTTACACTACTTACTTTTGGAAACCAACTACTCTATTATTATGTCTAACTACGATTTTTTAATAAATTGACTAGATAAAGAAATAAAATAGATTTAGTTTGATAGTAATGCTTTCAGCATGTGGCCTTTAAACATCCCCTTGTTCACTAGCACCCCAGAGCAATTTTTTCCAATAAACATGTCGATGAATTATGGATTATACATGTTAATTCAGGAAACATTTACAGCTAAATTCTACATATGCCTTGCTAATGTTTTGGATTATACCGGTTTGAAAGATTGATTAGTTTTGGTACCATGTAGTACTGGCCATGTTGATTTTTTTTTATGGAGTTATATTTATTCAAATATTGAATGAGCTCGGCATAATATTTTGAAACAAAACATTCCTGTCATACCCACATTTTTTTGGTGAAGTGTTTGAAGATAATATCTTCCCTTGTGTAACTTTGGTGAATGTGTTTGCCTATTGATTTAGCAATAATGTTCCATTATTCCTTGAGAAAGTGTTTTGGATTCAGTATTCTAATTTTTGGACCAATAGTCTCCAATTCATACCATCTTTTTTAAATCATCGTTAGAGATGTCAAATCCTTTATTTTAGTTATGCATCTATCCATTATGGTGCCTTTGCGTCATCAAATTTTCTATCTCCAATTCTAATGTCCTACTGTGTAGGTGGAAATTTTGAATTTTTTTTGTTATATCCCTCTGATTTTTCTATTCTAAGTATTGTTTTTACTCTTTACTGTATTCCAATATGGCTCTTCTTCAATCTGAAACTCTAACCTTCCATTATTATATTTTCCATATCAAGTCAAGAAGCTACTTGGGCATGGAAAGACACTTTATTACAAATTGAAGTCGAAGAAGGTTCAACTTTAATATTCTCCTTTTATGTGATCTCAATTGGGTGAGGTTTTTTGATGAATTGAATGTTTTGTACTTCTCTCATTTTTTCTTCCTCCTCGACAGTTGTGAATTAAATTTCCTTTATAAATTTTTTCTTTAAGTTCTTCACATGAAGGTTTCACTACATGCTTCTTCAATTTTGTACTATTTATTGATCCGAATCGAATCCTAAAACACTCTCTATGTTTTTATAATTCTGTAAAAATTCATGCCAAAGTTTCAGATACTTACAAAGGTCGAGCTTATCAGAAATACCCTCGACACATTTGTAAATTGTGAGGAGCATGGAGCAACGAGGACCCTCAGTCAAGCGCACAGACCGTTGGCCCATGGTAACGCGCGCTGCCACGAAACAGTGAAACAAGAGGTCTTTTGGAGAAATGAGGGAGGTTTCTAATATGCGATTAGCGACTTGCTGAGCAAACCCATCACTGAAGGAAAATCCCTGAGCGACCAGAACCAGAAAGTCAAAAACCGTACAGAATCCATCGATTCCGTTAGAGTCGGGTCCCACACGAAAACCAGCAGGGTATCAAAAGGGCTTCGAGTGAGAAGAAGTTTCAACCGAGTCCCGCCCGATGCCACATACTGGGTGCCACGCATCCACCCGAAGAGAGAGAAAACCGCTCACATCGGACAGGTAAACGTCATGCAACTTACCCGCCCAATATGGACGGAGACTGTAGGATCTAGAGGCTCCATATTGACAGCAAACATACGATCCAACAGATGACCGGATTCAATGAGGTAAACAAGCCAAGTTTTATAAAGTTTAAAGTCCGGCATGAACGATGAGTTGGCAGAAGAATCGTGTTCACGGGAAATTTGGGGGTTAAACAAAAATAACGACCGTTCAAACACTTCCAAGAGAACTGACACTCAGTTCATTATTAAACAGGTGGCCACCTCCCTATGAGACTTTACACAGTAATGATGATGCAGAACAGAGGAATTCAAACAGACAAGAGGCAGGAGAACCTGAGTGTCGGGAAGCAGAAACGAACAGTCAGAAAGCAGATTGGATTTAAAGCCACGAACTGATAGAAACAAGGGAGCTATGAGAGATAATCAAGGTAGAAAGCCAAGACCAGAGAATAGAGAAAGTAAGTCGAGCTAACCTGAAGGTAACATCGAGCCAGACAGAGCCAGAGAGAGTCAAAGAGTTTGTGTACTCCAGAGAAGGCTTGAGAGGTTCAAGCAAACTCCTCTGTATAGCCCTGTCATGTATTGAGTCTCAAATTGGGCTCATACTATTGTGACCAATAGAGGTCGAGTTTTCAGTAAGGAGAGTCTGTGTACTCCAAAGACTTGGGGGATCCAAGTCCAATCCTACTGATTTATATCTGTTGAGTGAGACTGAGCTCACTGTTTCAAAACTCTTCTTTGAAAACATAATAAAGAGGCCACCAATGAAGGTTGGACCAGGAGACGTAGCCCAGGAGCATTGGGTGAAATCCTTATTAAACTTGTTGTGTTTATATGTTTTCCTGTTATGTTTTCACTAACTGCTTCAGTGTATGTGTATTTCGCAATCTTATCAATCTGTTTCATAAAGTAACATAGGCACATCCATGCACATGAGTCTGTAATACCTTTAATTCTATGTCCTAGATAAATTCCAGATCAAGTGGTATTAGAGCTCTAGGTTACTAAGGTTAGACAAGCTTGTGCTGGATTTTGTTGTTGAACGCTAACTAGATCAAAGCTTAGATTAGGAGAAGGAGAGTTGGTTGAAAATAACCCTGAAATTGGAAGATTCTATCCTAAGAGGAAAATGTCAGAAGAAAGTCCCTTGGAATCAGACCCTTAGTTTATGGATAGTTTCATGACCATGAGAGCCATGGTAGAGGAAATGTATAGAGAATTTAGGAAAGGTAGAGAGGAAGATGCATCAAACTCCAAATGAGATAAAGGAGCAGAAGAATATCTCCTCCATGACCACTCTAAAGGCAAAGGGAAAGAAGAAAAACTTCCTACTCCTCCTAGTAGCCCTGAAAACAAAAATAAGACATCTTTGATTAAATTAGATGTTAAATTTGATTTTCCAATATATGATGGAGAGTTGAATGCAGAGAAGTTGGATAATTGGATTAGACGGATTGATGTTTATTGCAGAGTGCAAAGCATTGATTCAGACAATAGTAAGATTTAGCTGGCCAGCCTATGCCAGGAGGCACTGCCTTGGTATGGTGGGAAGGCAGGACACAAGCTAACATGAAGAAGCATGGTAAAATTCTTTCTATCTGGAGTGAATTTGTTTCTGAAATTAAAAATCAATTCTATCCACTAGCCTATATGCAACAAGCCATGATGAGCTGGAAAACTCTTCGCCAGTTAAAAGGGAAAAGTGTATAAATTTACACTCAAGAATTTAAGAAAAGAGCTTTGATTCTGGGAATTTATTTAGACTCACCTGAAACTCTGCTGAAGTATATAGGTGGTATACACAGCTACTTAAGGCACACAATTCTCATGTTTAATCCCACTAGCATAGATGAGATATCTATTCAAGCTACACATCTAGAGGCTAGAGGTAAGAATGTGAACCCAGAAGTTGGGGGATCATCAAAACCCACTTCAAGCAAGAATAAGGAGAAAAAAAACAGAAATGGAAAGAGAGGAAAACAAATACTATACAAAAGACCAAATCTTCATGCACTCACTGTAAGAAGGATGGGCATGATGATGAACGATGTTGGATTCTGCATCCAGAGCTAAACCCCAAGAAGTACAATGGAAAAAAGAAGAAGACTTCTACAACTATTCAAAAGGATTTGGGGTCAGGCTCAAGAGATGAAACAACAATTGCAGCCACAGGTATAAAAGGTAAAAAATTTGAAGCATCTACTAGTAATTATGCACGATCTACTGACAATGAAGAAAATGAGAGGAAAATACATGAGCTTTTTCATATTCGAGTTGTTTCCAAGCATCAAAAGATTGATACTTTGTTTGATAGTGGCTCACAATTAAATTTAATTTCTGAAGAAATTGTCAAGAAGTTGGGATTACTAACCACACCTCACAAAAAGCCATATCCATTAGGTTGTTTATGTGATAAAGCACAACTACAAGTGACTAGACAATGTAAACTTAGGTTTTCTTTTGGGTCAACATTTGTAGATGAGGTTGAGTTAGATATTGTTCCCTTGAATATATGTGGGATTGTTTTAGGAAGTCCTTACTTGTATGATAGAAAAGCTATTTTCTCTTAGGTTTTCTTTTGGGTCAGCATTTGTAGATGAGGTTGAGTTAGATATTGTTCCCTTGGATATATGTGGGATTGTTTTAGGAAGTCCTTACTTGTATGATAGCAAATCTATTTTCTATAGAGCTTAAAACAAGTATCAACTCATTAAAGATGGAATCGAATACATTGTAAGAGCTCATAAACTCAAAAATAATTATACTCTCATAAACTCAGGGTAGATGAAAAGAATTTTAAATTCATGCAAACAATTATTACTAATGGTTGTAAAGGAAAAGAAACCTGATAAAACCAATGTATTTGAGGGTTGTAATGCTAAACAGCACGCTGATTTAGAAAAAGTTGTTTCAAAATATGATATATTATTTCAGGAACCTAAAGGTTTGTCACCCAAAAAGGAAATAGTACATGATATTAATTTGTAGCAAGATGTTCCATTGCCTAACACTGAAATGTACAAGTTGTCTGCTTTAGAGAATGCAGAAATCAGGAAGCAGGTACATGAGCTGCTCGAGAAAGGGTTCATAAGACCTACCACATCGCCTTGTGGGTCTCCAATTGTCTTGCTGAGAAAGAATGATGGCTCATGGAGAATGTGCATTGATTACCGAGCACTGAACAAAATAATGATAAAAAATCGCTATCCCCTTCCTCACATAGATGACCTACTAGATCAGTTGAAAGAAGTTGTTTACTTTTCCAAATTGAACTTGCATAGTGGTTATCATCAGGTCAAAGTAGCAGAGCAAGATGCATGGAAGACTGCTTTCAAAACAAACCAGTGATTGTATGAGTAGCTGGTTATGCCTTTCGTCTTAACTAATGCTCCTGCTACTTTCATGAGAATAATGAATGATGTACTTAGACCTTTTATTGATGATTTTTTCATTGTATATTTGGATGGCATTCTTAGATTTAGTAAAACATGGGAAGAACATTTAAATCATGTCAAGCAGACTCTAGATGTTTTGAAAAAAGAGAATCTTTATGTTAAGCTCTCAAAATGTGAATTTGGCAAAACATCTTTGAATTATTTGGGTCATATTGTAGGGGGTGGTGAATTGAAGATATATCCCTCTAAAGTTGTAGTCATTGTAAACTAGCCTAAACCCAAATCTACTACAGAAGTTAGAAGCTTCTTAGGAGCAACAAAGTATTGGAGAAAGTTCACTTTTAACTTTTCCTTGATTGCAGCTCCCTTACATGCTTTAACAAGATTGAACAAGGTGTTTCAGTGGAGAGGCAAACAGCGGAAAGCCTTCAACACCTTAAAAGAAAAGATTAGTACAACACCAATACTAGCACTACCCGATCTTCAAAGACCATTTGAGATTGAAATGAATGCCAGTGACTATGCCATGGGAGCAGTGTTGATGCAGCACGATAAACCAATATGTTATCATTCTGAGACATTTAATTCTGCAGTAGTCAACTACCCCACATATGATAAAGAATTGTATGCGTTAGTACAGAGTCTGAAAAAGTGGAAACATTACCTAATAGGAAAAGAGATAGTTATACATGCTGATCATCAACCACTTCAATATTTGCACTCACAAACTAAGTTGCAACAATCAAGACTATAGTTGGATGGGTTTTCTACAACAGTTTCATCTAGTCATCAGATATAAAAAGGGCATACACAATAAAGTTGTAGATATGTTGTCCAAACCAGTCATAAATGCATCTACTATACTTAAGCATAATTCAGTATTGCATGAAAGCTACATTGAACAGTATGCTCAAGATATTGATTTTAAAGATGTATATGCAGCTTTAAGTCATGGAAAACAAGTAGACGAATGGGATTATCATGTTAAGGACCGACTCTTGTATCATTTGGGAAAGTTATGCATTACTCAAATAGAAAGAGTGAAGATAATTCTGGAAGCACACACTTCTCTAATATCAGGTCACTTTGGTGTAAGTAAAACAGTTGCATAGCTGCAAAGATTTTGTTATTGTCCAAAAATGAATGAGACAGTTTCTAGATATGTAAGAGGGTGTACCATGTGTGCTAAAAGCAAGCCTAGCAATAGAAAACTAGGCTTGTACACTCCACTACCAGTTCCTTCTCATCCCTGGGAAAGTGTTTCTATGGACTTCATTGGGGGACTGCCTAAATCTAGAAAAGGTCATGACTATTTATATGTTGTTGTGGATAGGTTCAACAAAATGTGTATTTTAATACTTTGTAACAAACAGATTACAGCTGAACAAACTGCAAAGTTATTCTTTCAGCATGTATGGGTTCATTTTGGATTACCCACTTCCATTATATCTGACGAAATACCCGATTTATTGGGAAATTTTGGTCAACTTTGTGGGAATTGATGGACAACGGACTGAAGAAGAGCACAGCTTTTCATCCGTAAACAGATGGCCAACCAAAAGTAGTCAACAAGACAATGATCCAGTTGCTCAGAGGCTATTGCAGCAAGCATCCCAAGCTTTGGGATGAACATTTATGTTATGTGTAGCATGCTTACAATTGAGTTAAACATTCTTCTACACAGAGATCTCCTTTTGAGACCTATTTTGGTTTCACACCAAGGTCTCCCTTGGATTTTGTATTTGGTAAAGAAATAGCGGTTGATGGACACAGTGACGTGGACAAGGCAACCAAGCTCATCAAACAAATCTAAGAGATTCACCAAGCAGTCCAGGAATAGCTGGAAAGGGGCCAAGCCAAGTACAAGGCAAGGCATGATAAGCATCGGATGGAGCATAATTTCCAATTTGGTGATCAAGTTTGGTTGTATATCAACAAATACAGAATGCAAGGTGAAGGTAAGAATCTGAAGCCAATAAGTTATGGACCTTTCAAGATACTTGAGAAAATTTGTGAGAATGCTTTTTTCCTTGAATTACCAGCTTACATGCACATCTACTTAGTTGTTAGTGCAGACAACTTGAGACTATTTGAACCTTCAATAATTGAAATCCCGAAGAGCGGAGTCAATTGCCTTCTATTGATGATCTGTTACTGGAATATCTCAATGAGTGGCAGGAAAATACAGTTCTGGATAGAAAGGTGAGAACTACGCGTAGGGGGATGTTGAGTACCTAAGGATTGACTCAAAGGTTCAAAACCAAGCGGTAAGAAATGGATAGAAATTGGGAAAGCAAGGAATCTGTACCCTCACTTGATGGATGCTTAAAAACCAACTTTTGGTGGTCCAAAAGATTTTTCAGTGGGAAGGTTGTGATACGAATCGGATCCTAAAACACTCTCTAAGTTTTTATAACTCTATAAAAATTCATGCCAAAGTTTCAGAGACTTACAAAGGTCAAGCTTATCAGAAATACCCTTGGCAGAGTTGTAAATTGTGAGCAATGCAGAGCAATGAGGACCCTCGGTCAAGCACACAGACTGTTGACCCATGGTAACGCACATAACCACGAAACAACGAAACAGGAGGTATTTTCGACAAATGGGGGAGGTTTCTGATATGCAATTAGTGACAAGTCACTAATCGCATATCGCCGAGCAAACCCCTGAGTGAAGGAAAATCCCTAAGTGACAAAAACTGGAAAGTCAAAAACCGTACGGAATTCACCGATTCCGTCAGAGGTGGGTCCAACACGAAAACCAACAGGGTTTTGGAAGGGCTCGAGTGGTAAGCAGTTTCAATTAAGTCTCGCCCGATGCCACACACTGGGTGCCACGCATCTGGCAGAAGAGAGAGTGAACTGCTTACATTGGACAGGTAAACTTCATGCAACTTATCCACTTGATATGGATGGATATCGTAGGATCTGGAGGCTCCAGATCGACGGCGGACATACGATCCAATGGATGACTGGATTCAAAGGGGTAAACAGGCTGAGTTTTATAAATTTTGAAGTCTGGCATGAACGATGAGTTGGCAGAAGAATCGTGTTCGTGGGAAATCTAGGGGTTAAATGGAAATAATGATCATTCAAACACTTCCAAGAGAAATGACACTCAGTTCATTATGAAATAGGTGGCCACCTCCCTGTGAGACGTTACACAGTAATGATGACATATAACAGAGGAATTTAAAAGGACAAGAGGCAGAAGAACCAGAGCGCCCAGAAGTGGAAACGAATAGTTAGAAAGCATATTCGCTTTAAAGCCACGAACTAACAGAAACAAAGGGAGAAGTGAGAGATAGTCAAGGCAAAAAGCCAAGAGCAAATAACAAATAAAGTAAGCCGAGCTAACATGAAGGCAGCATCAAGCCAGACAAATCTAGAGAGAGTCAAAGAGTCTGTGTACTCTAGAGAAGGCTTGAGAGGTTCAAGCAAACTCCTCTGTACATCCCTGTCATGTATTGAGTCTCAGATTGGGCTCATACTACTGTGACCAATAGAGTTCGAGTTTTTAGTAAGGACAGTCTATGTACTTTGAGACTTGGGGATCCAATTCCAGTCCTACTGATTTATATCTATTGAGTGAGACTCAAATTGAGCTCACTCTTGTAAAACTCTGCTTTTGAAAACATAATAGAGAGGCCACCATTGAAGGTTGGACCGGGAGAGATAGCCCAGGAGTATTGGGTGAACTCCTTATTAAACTTGTTGTGTTTACATGTTTACCTATTATGTTTTCACTAACTGCTTCAGTGTCTGTGTATTTCGCAATCTTATCGATACATTGCATAAAGTAACATAGGCACATCCATGCACATGAGTTTGTAATACCTTTAATTCTTTGTCCTGGAGAAATTTAAGATCATTTGTTGGGAAATTTATCCAACATGGATGGTAACATATGTGCCAATAATGTTCATATTTATATCCAAGTATTTTCCATTATTTCTCACAACATTCAATGTGTTCCACAAATTTATACACTGGCTTGAATATGGGAATGTTGTGTGTTGGAGACAATTAGTTTTTGTTAAATCATTTCACAAAGTATGTTGTTGTAGTAGTCCATGTCTATAGTCAAGGTGCATGAGTGTCCCACCAATGGATTGGTTGTCCAACAAAAGTCTAGACAAGGCTTTACATTCAACCTTAATCCTCCACTAACTTATATACTTTATCAAGATGAGTTGTCAAATAATTCCACTCATTGAGATGTAAAGGGGTACCTACCCTGAATTTTAAGTTTTAACGGACAAAAATTGAGGTATTTTTAAGGTTTTTTTCATACTTAACTAGTACCACGTTAACTTAGAACCATGATCAAATCCTTATAATTATAACTACTACCAACCAACATTCTTTAGTCATCGATTTTGTAGTTTTCCAGCTACCATTGATATAATTATATGTTATAATTTTGTCTAATGGATAGTGGTGAACCTAATAATATTTCTCCATCAACATTAGCTTCCACATTATCCCTACATTACTTTTGGTATAATTTATTAGTGTCTAATCCATCTCTTAGTTTGATTCAATTTTTTTTTTCCTTTCAATCTTGTGGGATAATTATCTTTCTATTGTTACCTTTTATCTTGATAGCATCTCCTTCCAGGGAGATGGTGGCTTTCATTTTCCAACACTAGGGTTAACCAACCAAAGTTTAACATGATGTTATATCCTAAACTAACTCAATTACTTCAAAATAAATAAGGGTTGGGATACCCATTGTGCTTGTTTGAATATTCTTTAGCATCCCAATCAACTCCAAGAAGCGTTGGTTTGCCAACTTTAAATAGTTTGTTTTCTATGTAATGCTAGTCTAACCAACTTAGTTCATGTTTCTCTAGGTAAGATGTTTATGTGAGATTCAAAGTTAACTGTGACTTGATTTACAATGTATCCATTGATTTCCAAATCTACTTGATGGTCATGGTCCTTATAGAACTTGTCATGGTTAAGTGGTTCTACCAAATTGGGTACAAGGATGCATTGCTAGGAAGGTGGCTCCAAGTTTGGTACATCACCAAAAAAATGTTCTAATATTTAATAGATGTTAGTAGTTACCTACAAAATATCTATCAAGGTAGAGGTAAGTGAGTTTGAAGATAGATTCATTGTGTTAAGTTGATTGGTTTGTTGCAAATTACGTTATGTTGAAAGCCATTGTAATTCTTCCCTATTACATCAAAGGAACACACCTTCCATTTTTTTATTTTTATTTTTAAATAGAAGTCAAGCTACACAAAGCTAACCCTATCATGGAAAGGAAATCTTCTCAATCTTCTTAGCGTTTTTCCACTTCCCAAAGGGCTTAGTGACGATGGCAAGAATACATGGTATCCCGGTACTGCATTGCCTTTTGGGACACAAAAGAAGTGAAAGTGGTGTTGATACCACAAAAAATTATGGACATTTTGATGATGAGTGAAAGGTTTGTTAGGCCAAGATTTCCAATAAAGCTTTTCTAGTTGAGAAACAACAACTTTTTCCAACTTAACATGTTCAATAAGTTGATCAATCATCCAAATTATTATTTTTTTTAAATAACTCAAATAATTCTCCTAGCATGTTTCCTCAATACAATATTCCTTTATAATGCCTGAAAAAATGATCAAAATCAATATGCCTGAAAAAATAGGATGCTTCTTTCATTAGTTATTTTTGGTGTCAAGTATTTAGATATGAAGTATTGGTCTATTCTTGTCTTGATAATTGCTCCCTATGGGGCTAATTTTCTTGGCCTCCCTTGATATAGTTATAACATGAAGACTTTTTTAGTTTAGGACTGCATGTTTTATGCACTGAATGAAGAAATTTACAATTATTTTATGTAGGAATTTTTTCTAAAATTTCAGGGCAATCTTCCAGATTATGATCACCCAATCCACATATGTTACAAAATAAAAAGCTAATTATATCTTTAAATGGCCATTCACAGACCATATAGCATTCTTTCTGGCATGTAAAATTGTAAGGTCGGCCACAACCCCAACCTTGATCTCTTTTGAATCCTCCACGACCTCTTCCACCTTGATATCTGTCGTAATCCTCATATTTGTTACTTTGGTAAGAGTTTCATCTTCCACCTTGCATATTGGGTCCTATCGAATAATCACCTACTTGTGCATCATAAAATATATGATAATTTAGTTTATTCTATCCATTCCATTGGAATTCCTTAGTGGAATACATTAGTTCGTCACATATTACTCCCCAGTTTGCTTTTATATTTTTGATATTGCATTGATAATTTCTAGTGGTGTGGTTTGATGGAATTTGACATATTTCGCAATATATGTAGAGTTTCTCTTAATGGACATAATTCTCAAAATATTTTTCAAATTCGTAATTGTTTTTTTGTTAAAATTGGCAACTAGGGACAAACTCCATGTGGGTCATCTTATATATGGAAGTTGATATTTTTCTCGAATCCCTTTCATCGAGAGGTGTAGGATTGATCTAAAGATCATCTGATTCCGATAAGTATTCATGGAGTTATGAATTTATTTTTGTTATAAGACAATTTCTCAAGGCCAGCAAGCAACCAAATAAACCCCACATGTGTTCAACGTTTTAGTATAAAAGTAGATGACTTGAGAGTCATTTCACACACACCACTCTTGATTTCTCTCCACTTGTTTTTGGTTTTATTGTGAGATAAATCTAGGAGGAAGTAGCCCTAAGACACAAGAGGAAAGGAGGCTTAAGAATCTGCCCTAGTCGCAGTCCTAGCACAGCCCTAACTTCTACGCATAACCTAGAGGACATAGTCAAGAAGGAGGGATACTACAAGCTCTATATGCAATTATAGAGGAGGCCTTAAGAAGTTGTACCTAGCCGCAGTCAAGGAGGGATACTACAAGCCCTAGACGTAGCTACAAAGGTGGCCTTAACAAGCTATACCTAGCTGTAGTCAAGGAGGGTTATAACATGCCCTAGCTATAGTACCGAAGTCAGGCTAGTGAGGGGTTGTAGTGATGCTATTCAGGTGACCAAGTACTAGAAGGAGGGCCAAAGTACCTTGCTAAGGGCTGTCATAATTTGGGATTTTTCAAGGCAAGAAAACGCAGGGATATCTCTTGTAACAACTGAGTAAAGGGACCTTCTGTTGTGACTAGACCGCGAGCCTATAGATGTTGTTTTGAGGGTTAAACATAGAGCTGCAGGTGCCTCCTCAAATAGCAAGGCGACATAACTTGAAGAGGAAAGGAGGCCGTATAAGTTATGGTGTGTTGGGCATGACTATTGGGTTGTGGGAGCCCTAACGAGTGACCAAAACACTGCCCATAAACAGAAGTTCAGAAGTATGGTTACTTGTGTTGGGTCATTGGAGAGGTCTCTTCATTTATGAGGAGATTCTATATACTATCACAAGAAGTTCTTACCAGCAGCTTAGGTTATAGTGGGACAGCAGTGCTAGTAGTACAATGGCATAGTGCAATGATGGTACAACGACACAACAGCAACAGCAAGGTGACCCATGAAGTTTGAATGCATACTAATTTGATAGTGCAGCAAGATGCATGGGCAACATAATAGCAGCAATGACATGTGGCATCAAAAGCACATTGGGACGGCAATAACAATGCTAAACAGTGGGATAGCAGCATGGTGCTGCAAGGGACAGCAACATGGTAAGTGGTACAACAAGACATGGTGCTTGTTGGAGCTTGGGAAAACAAGCTATGACATGGCACATCAATGCTAAAAAGTGGAACAATATCAAATGCAATCATGGTGGAGCATGATAGATGGGACAACAAGGACATCGTGCTTGCATAGAAAAACAAGCAATCATGGTGCAACAGTATGATGTGTACAACATGGTAATGAGGCCCAGCATAGTGATGATGGGTGCAACACGATGTAGCACAGTGAGGTGCAACACTATGATGGGGATGGAATCACCTAAGAGAATCAGTTGAAATAGCATGTCTTCAACTGAGTTCAACTACCTCATGTATCACCTACTTAGAGATGATCTATGCTCTTATTTAACATAAGTCAAAGTGTTGACTTTTGTTGTAAATGTTCTATCTCTCTCTATCTCTCTCTCTCTCTCTCTCTCTCTCTCTCTCTCTCCCTCTCTCTCTGTTGAACCATTGAAGAACATATAAAAAGAATTGATTAAGGGTTTCCCCACATTGGGGTTTGTCCCTAGCCAGCACCACATCTTGTGTCCTCTTGTCTTGGCTTGTCTTATGTGATCTGTGTTTATGTTCTATCTACAATTTACTTTAATGCTGATGTGATTGCTAATATGGGAAAGATATTCAGCTAACTGTGAAAAGTGAAATAAATTGCTATAAGCATAGAGCATATCTAAAATTAACATGGTATCGGAGGTGAGGTGAAGACAAAGCCCAAGCAAGAGTGAAAGAGAAATCACCGAAGACAATTGGGAAAAGGACAATAGGATTAGTGGATTCATCAACCCTCTTAAAATTCACCAAGGGTGAAGTCGAAGCAGAGAATATTATCAGAATGGTGCAACGAAAGCTTCTGATGGCCTACCTAAAGATCACTTCATTGGGAAGTCCAGATCTAAGGGTGGAAAGAAAGGCAAATTCCTTGTTTGTAATATGTTCATCCATTATGCCGAGGAGTGTCTGAATGGTAGGAACACATCACTTGATGATGATAACAATAATTCCAGGGACATCTTCAATGACCAAAGGCATGACAAGTAATGCAGGTCATCAAGGAAACAGTCGAATCTTCAAAGAAAACAAGGAACCCCAAGTATGATGAATCAAATATTATTTCTAATAAGATAAGGAATCGTTATCTTGTATTGGCCCTCTCCTTCAAACTCTCTGGGAATCTAGATTATTGATTGTAGTGTTTCAAGGCACCTCATCGGATAGGTGGGTGCACTCTCTAATTTGGTAGAGATGGAAAAAATCATAGGATTATACTTGGATTCAATGACACCTATCCAAGAAAGGGTGTAGGAAATGTTACTCCTCAATTGAATGAGGGTAATTTGATTCATTTACAATAATCTATTTTATTTACCTGATCACAAGAATAATGCGGTGTTCATTTCGGCAATGGAAGTCAAAGGTTTCAGGGTGCCATTCATCGATGGAAAGGTATGTGTTTGAAAATAGAATTTTCAAAGATGCTTTTATTCATGGGTTTAGGGTTGGCAATTTTATCAAATTGTCGGATGGTCCATTGGGGACCATATCAGTTGACACATCTCATCTATAGCATCAGAGGTCTACTTATTAGAGGGCCCTACTCGATGTGAGGCATATGGTGATAGGGATGCATAAATTCAAGAAGCGCATGAAGGTACATGTCCGAGATGTACCGAAGGAAAATCATACAAGGGGACCATTCCCCTCATGTAGCAGGACTGTAGGATTGGAACAACCCGAAGGGTTTGAGATTCATAATCGAGAATCTCATGTATGTGGGTGGAAGAAAGATCTCTATGGTTTAAATAAAAACACCTTGGGCTTAATATGAGAGGATTTATAGTTGTCTGATGAAGTTGAGAATCACTAGGAGTGAAGCCGATCCAAACCATTGCTTGAAGGTTGTGGATGATAGACCTCTCATAGTGGCACCTTATGAGGACGACCTCTTTCTGACAGGTGTAAACCCTCTCATTTGCAAAAGTAAGAGGGAGTTGGATTCTGGATTTGGAATGGTGAACTGCAAGCCTGTGACTACCTCGATGGAGCTTAACTTTTAGAAATTATGTGGTAGTGATGCCAGACCATATTTGGGAAATGCCTCTGAGTTCCATAAACTCATTCACATTGATGTTCTTGTTGAGCTTCCGTCTAGATACAAGTTTTGCAGTTAGCATGTTGGGCTCATATTTTGGTTGAGCCTCACTAGATTGGTGCCAAGAATCTTCTCAGATATATTTAGGGCACAATCTCTCATGGATTGAGATACATTGCTGGAAATATGAAGTTGCATGATTATTCGAACGTTGACTAGGCAGGCAGTGTGGAGGATCTCAAGAGCACTTCTAAGTTCTAATTCTCTTTGGGTTCTGCTCGATATCTTGGATGAGTAGGAAGCAGAAGACGGTTGCTTTGACCACTGTTGAGACCAAATACATAGCTACAAGTATGGCCTCATGTGAAGATGCCTAGTTGCAGAAGCTCTTCAGTGAGATATTTGTACACATGATGGATACCACCGTGATATTCTGTGTCAACCAAAGGGGGATTCAAGTATTGAGGAGTCTCATACTCTATAATTTCTCTAACATATAGACATAAAATACTAACTTATATGGAATATGGTACATCGATGAGAGATAAGGCTCCATCGCATTGATATTGATGTATAGGTCACAAACATTCTGTTGATGCCTCGGGAAAAGGTCAAATTTGTGACTTTCCTGAACGACTTGGAGTCATTTAGAGACCCTCTTATGAGGGTCCTGTATGATGCATGCATTCAGCTCTAGGAGCTCCGAGGGGCTTGGTGTACTTCTTGGAGAAAAAAGTGACCATAAGGTGACTCACCCTCCCCTAATGGTGTGTTTTATATAGGGTTAATGGTTCTGTTAGGATTCCAAGAAACTCTCCTAGGTTGTAGCTCGGAGATGCTTGGTAACACATAAATTCAACTTATTTTTGCAAATGGATGAATGGAAGGAATGATGCTTTTCCAAGCCAGATAACCATTTCTACTTTGCTTGACTCCAGACATGCATGAACACCCCAAGACTATAAGGATTTAGACCACTAACTACTCAAATTTTAAGATTGGGTGAATATGGAGAATACTGACCACACCAGCAGATGCACAAGACCATGTGATGGCTGGCTGCAACTAATAAAGAAGTCTGCAAATCTAATCTACTAGTGCATAGATAGGATGACAGCTCTCTGGCAAGAGAAGAAGAGAAACCTGAATAACTCATTCAATGATATATACTAGATTTTAACGTAGAGATAAGATGAGAGCTACTCTAATGATAAACATCAAGAGTTCAAGCATGAAGTATATCAAATACAAATTAGAAGAGAAGAGAAATAAAAAGTGAGAAATTAACAGCAAAAGAAGCTTGTATTAGCTGAAAATGAAGACGAGACACTGCAAGTTTCAAAATAGTTACAGTCTCCAGAAGTTGAACCTTACATCAAAAAAGCAACCATCAACCCTGATTACATCTTGTTTGTGGGTATATATAGAGTTTCATTACAAAGGCACTTGGCCATTTCAGGTATGGAGGGGTCATAATCGACCACCAACTGCGTTTAACTACTTGATGGAGTCTCTGAGTGTGTTTACTTGTCTTAGTGGGTGAATCTGATCTTCTTGGGTGCTCTATTGTCCTCTCAAGTAGCTGGAGTGTTCGTATCCATGAAGTTCCATAACTGAAAAATGCAGTTACATGCTCATGCTCTATCCTTTATCTCTTGGGCCATGCTGTCTGCTAAATGTGGTTGTTGAGGAGAAATTACAACTGGCACTGGTGAGCCGGTCACCTTTGTCCTTCAAGCATATGGAACGGTCAAGGGACGTGGGTTACATGGTGAGTGGATGGGTTGGGTAAAGGAGAAAGATCGGTCATCGAATCGGGAGGACAGACGGCGGAGATGAGTCGACAGGGATATCAAAAGAAGTGGGAGCAGGATGAACTTGGGCCGTTAGATCTCAAGCGGGTAGATCCAATGATGATCGGATGGCGAAAGCGCACGGTGATTATCGAATGGGGTCGGGAGGTTAAGCAGTAAGTAGTATCGGTCACACCGCCTTTGGGGTGCTGGGTAGTAAAGGGTGAGGGTGCGTGATTCCAATCAGCTCGTGATGGTGGAGGAGAGAGGAAAACCACTCTTCATCACGTGTTAACGTTTCATCGCATTGTGGACGCAGGTAGGGCGAAGGTCGTCAACTCGTGGCAGAGATGATCAGAAGGTGGGGATTTAATCACGTGGGTCTCTTTGTCGGGCACGAGGAGAGTCGTTGGATCGACGTGCGGCAATCGACGGCCGTAATTAAAGGCGACGATTCTATAAGGCGCGAAGACACATGACTAAGGTTTTATGGGGTTTTGGGCTTTAGCACTTAGGGCTTGCAACAACAGAGGAAACAGGGATGAAGGGAGAATGGGCGGGGTAAAGGAAAAAGGAATAAATAACCATTATGATCTTGTCTGAGGCATAACCAAACCGACCAAGCTCATTTCTGATCCTCCAATATCAAAGCTATGTAGTAGAGCTAACACTAGCTCCTTCTGGGAATGAGATCCATCCTGTGAGGTCTCAAGAACTACAGATCATTGCCTTTCCTGCAAAAACTAGATCAACAAAATCTCCTAGTGTTCCATTGGGCATGGAGTCTAATTGAGCTTACACTAAAACTGATAAAACAACATATTTACAACTTTAAGGCCTGAAGATCTTAAACAACATAAATTTTCAAAAATCGCCCATTAACTGGGCCATCAAAAACTGTCTCTCCTTCCATGTTTTTCAGCATGAAAGTATTGTTCCCCTGGATTTGAGTGATGACAAAAGGTCCCGTCCATAGAGCATCAAACTTCCCATGGTTTCCCTTCTTCTCTTTCAGTGCATCCCACTAAAGAACCAAGTCTCCAACCTAAAAACTATCTATCTTTGCCTTCTTGTCAAAGACTTCCTTGATTATCTTCTGATTTGCTGTAGAATTCTCAACCAGTTGATCCCGGATTTGATGCACTTCTGCCAAATCACAAATCCTTTTTGCCATATCCTCTTTCCCATTTTTCTCTTCTTGTAAAAACTTTGCCACAAGGAGGGTTAACTAAATTGGGAATACAGCCTCATGCCATATACCAGCTTGAATGGAGAATTCCTTGTGGATTTCTTGGTGGTCACTCTGTCAGCCCACAGTGCATACTTGAGCTTAGAATCCCAATTCTTTTTGTTGTCTTCCAACAGATTTTTTTATCCTTTTCAGGCTCTTATTGGAAGATTCTGCTAGACCATTGCCTTGAGGGTAGTATGAGGTGGAATGAACTAACTTAATGCCCATTGAGTCACACATGTCCACTAACTCTTTTGCCCTGAAGGCTACTACATTGTCTGTGACTAACTTGTATGGACAGCCAAACCTGGTGAAGATATTCTCTGTCAAGAACCTCATGACCACATGATGATCAGCCTTTCTGGTAGGGATGGCCTCAATCCATTTAGTGAAGTAATCAGTGGCTACTAAGATCCATCTGTGCTGGCCACTGGAACGTGGATTGATTTCCCCTATGAAATCTAAGCCCCACTACTGAAAAGGGCCACTAGCATGTATTGGTTTTAAGGGTAAGGACTTCAATTGTTGCTTCCCTTCAAATCTTTGGCACTTGTCACAAGATTTAACAAATGAAAAGACATCAGAAAATAAGGTGGGCCAATAGTACGCAATTCTAAGGATCTTATGGGCTGTAGTTTTCCAATAGTGATGCCCTCCACATATGCTGGAATGAAACTGTTGCATAACCTCCATGGATTGTTCTTTGTCCAGACATCTTAACAGAATCCCAGAGGGGTCCCTCCAGTGGAGCAGATTTTCATGAATGCAATATTTAGTTTCCTTGAGCTTAATAGTTCTGGCTTGGATTGAACTAAGGCCTGGAGGAACTTCTAGCTTCAATAAGAATTGAGCTATTGTAGAATACCATTCACAGGAAGCTAAATTTTTTGTCAATGGATGGTTTTACCCTGGTTCCACTGTTTCTTCTTCTATCTAACCATCCTCTGAATTTGTGCTTAGCAAATTCATGTCTAGCATTCTGCAATTTTCTTCAACCATTAATCTAGCAAGGCCCTGGCCTTTGACAAGTTTGGGGGGCTTCAATTCTATGTTGAATTCAATAAGCTTTGCAATCCATTTAGCCCTTCTTCCATCAGCATCTGGCTGCGTTAGGACATCTTTTACTGAATCAGAGGACACATATGAAATTACCTTGGAATGTAGAATGTAAACTCTGAAAGCTTTCAAAGATTTGATAAGATCATATGCTTGTTTTTCAATGATATCATACCTCAACTCAGCATCCCTTAAGGTTTTGCTGAAAAATGCCACTGGATGCTCTGAACCTTCCTCATCTGCTTGCACCAAAATTGTTGCAAAGGTGTCATCAAAGGCAAACGAAAATATATGGAACTCCTTGATATAATCTGGGCTGATTAAAGTAGGAGCTTCCATAGCAGCTCTCTTGATGGATTCAAAAGATCTTCTTGTTGCATCAGTCCATTTGATTTCTGACCCCTTTTTCAACATGGAGGTAATGTGTTTTACAAGTTCTACAAAATTTGGGATAAACCTCCTGACATAATTTATCTTGCCTAGAAACGACTGGATATCCTTCTTTGATCTCGGGACAGACAAAGTCTGTATTTTTCTTACTCTTTCTAGGTCAATTCTGACACCTATAGCAGAAACAACATGTCCTAACAACTTGCCTTCTTTTAAAGCAAACTATGACTTCTTAGGATTGATTGAAATCCCAAACCTTCTGCACTTCATAAACACTTTCTTCAAATGTTGCAAATGGTCTTGATGGCTGCTAGAGTACACTGTTATATCATCTAGGTAGATAAGGACAAACTTATCCTTCTTTCCTACAAATGTTATATCCATAGCTCTCTGAAAGGTGGCTCGAGCATTCATCAACCCAAAATTCATCTTGGAATACATAAAACTGCCCTAAGGAGTGGTGAATGCAGTCTTCTCTTGGTCATCTGGATGCACAGCAACCTGATTATACCCTGAAAATCCATCCAGGAAAGACATCACTTTGGCTCCTGAGACTTTCTGCACCAAATGCTCCATCATGGGTAGAGGATAATTGTCTTTCCTAGAGCATTTGTTTAAATTTCTGAAATCAATGCAAAGCCTAATTTCTCCATTTTTCTTCCTCACAACTACCAAGTTGGCTACCCACTTTGAATATCTCAAGGGGACTATGATTTTGGCAGCCAACAACTTCTTGATTTCTTTTTCAACCAGAGGGAGGAGCAAAGGATTTATGGGCCTCAATTTCTATTTAAAATGGATGGTGTCTTTTTCTTAAGGAATTTTATGATGGATGGTCTTTTTGTCATACGTTTTCAAGTCACTATATTCCCAGGCAAAAACATCAGCAAATTGCTTCACTAAATTGCAGTACTCAGAACTTTGGGCAACAGATTTATGTAACTTTGATGCTCTAGACTCCCTATGTTATGCTTATAGACTGCACATTGATCTTCTTTTTGGGCAGCCTTATAAGGCACATCATTCTGGTCAAACAACTTTTCTAAGGGAACTAGACCTTTAGGTATCTGATTGCTGAGCAGCTGGACAATGCTATCTTTTCCAATTTTGTTTCTAAGCTGGGGCTAGGGGTTTTCCTCCAAGGCTTCATTCTCTTGATCAATTTGAATTTTAGAGAATTCATCAATGACTTGTAGAAACCTTTTTACCTCATCGTCATCCTCAAAAACTTTCCAATGGTGGACATTATCAGGCAAGGATGGTCTGTATTTCATCTGAACTTCATAAACTAGTCTAGGAGGCATGGGAGGGATAAACATGCTAGCAGACACAGCAAGGGAATCAACGAGATAATTTTTTACTCTAGGAATATATGAGATACAAAAACTATCAAAAGAGTCTTTCAGTCTCCATACCTCATCTCTGTATTCTTTCAGCCTTGGGTGCCTTGCTTGAAATGTTTTGTTCACTTGCTGAATGATGAGATCAGCATCTGCAAACACCTTTATGTTTTTGATTTCTCTGTCTTTAGCTGCGTTAAGACTCGATATCAAAGCCTCATACTCTACTATATTGTTAGTGACTTGGAAAGCCAGCTAAAAAGGCAGATGTTTGCTTTCTTGTTTTGGAGATATCAGCACCACCCCTACTCATGCAGTTTCCCTTGAACATGCTCCAATAAAAAACATCTCCCAAACTTGACTTCCTTGCTCTCCCAGGGCCTAGACTATTGGTTTCTTGAGCTGCATTGAGGCCTTTTGATATTCTTCAATTTGGAGAATGCATGTCCCAAAGTCAGTGTCCACAGCGTAGATAGGATGATTAGAAGGATTTTTCTCATCACTGATGATGTATGCCAGTTGTGCCTCTCTATATAATCTCCTACTTTCTCCCCCAAAGACTGGGATAGAGGCATAAGATAGATCATTATGTAACGTCCCACCTAGTCTCTTAATCCACCCTCTGGATAGCAACATGCCAAACTTAGGGGGGACATCTGCTACCACAATGTCCATCATAATGCTCTTCATGGGCAGCTGAGTTAGGGTAATAGCTAAATAATTGATCAACCCCAGGCATTTCACCTTTATTGAATCAAAGGAGAATAGATCATGATAAGGTCTGGTAATATCAAAGCCTAACTCTTCCATGACAGCTTTGGGCATCAGATTGTGGTTGGCCTCTATGTGCAGTAGGCAACTGTGGAGGATTTTGTCATGAATGATCAAGGAGACATAAAATTATGGGGAATCATCATCAGCAGGTTCAATCATTGGGCTAACCACAACTGCAGGTTTGTCAACTTGAAAATTGACATAGTTAGTGGAGGCTTGTGTGGCTTTTAGCTCAAGAGCATC
Organism: Pinus taeda; assembly: GCA_000404065.3. Lineage (NCBI taxonomy): Eukaryota > Viridiplantae > Streptophyta > Pinopsida > Pinales > Pinaceae > Pinus > Pinus taeda. The sequence goes on along the minus strand of APFE031170891.1, from coordinate 204,991 downwards.
AAGGATGGGCTTTCTAAAAAATTCACTCTTTGCAAGTTCTATCAGAGGCACAGATATTTTTAACTTCTGGACTTCTGATTCAAAGCTGAAAGGGGAAGGGGACTTGTCCATAACTCTTACCTCTTGAGTTGGTGCTTTGAGGATGACTTGGTCAGCTGCTGGCCTTTTTTGTTTGATGTTCTGATGCTCTGTGGGAATAGCAGCTCTTTGGGCAGGATTCTCCTTGACATTGTTTGGTCTTGACCTCAGATTATATCTTTGATGTTCATCAGCCTGTAGAATAGACTCTCTATCCCACTCTTGACCGGTTTGGTCCTGGAGTAATGATTCTTCATAGGAAACCAATGTCAAGAAGGAAGCACTGCCCTTATCTTCCATGCAATGGATTTCATCCTCTTCTTCAAACTGCTCCTCCTCCATGACCACGTTTTGGAAAGGAGCCTTAACCTTTTTTTCTTCACCAGCTTCTTTACCCCTCTGAATGATCTGTAATTTATCATTTTCTCTTCTAAATGGATTTGGGTTTCTTGGAGCAAATGAGTTTGGCAGCCTTGCCTTTCTAGAGCTCTGCTCAACCTTTAGCTTGGATATTTCAGCAGCCAATGACTCTATCATTACGCCATAAGGCATTTCCCTTTGAAACGAACTCATCTAACTGCCACCGTGTACAGTTTTGCAGCGTTCGATGAAATGTTAGATGATTAAAACAATATTGGGCGTTAGATCACCACCTACTTAATCGTAAACCGACTCGGTATTCCTTTTCTTTTCAACTTCTTCAAGCGCGTTGTCTTTACGTCTTCTATCGGTGCAGTTTACATGGATCCTCACAGAGAACCACTTGCTATAGTCAATGACGACTCCTGGAGCGATTTGGACTACTGCATACAGACCAAGGTATTAATTAACAGCAGTTCTTTTATCAATTATTACAAATAGAGGCTGAATCAGCTTACTAATTGGCCTCTCTCATGCATTACAGAATTGGTACTGCTATGCAAAAACATTGGCAGAGAAATCTGCATGGGAGATTGCCGAGAGAAGGAATTTAGAGCTTCTGGTGATTAATCCAGGCCTGGTTTTAGGTCCCTTGTTGCAGAACGCCATGAACCCCAACACTACTCATATTATGAAATACTTGTCAGGTGGGTCTTGCTTAAAATTTATGTATATGTTATAGTCAGTTCGTTCGTAATATTCACAGATGATTTTTAATGATTTAATTGATATTCATAAATTTGGATGATGATCAGGATCTACTAAGATCTGGTAATGTTTATAATTTATGTATATGTTATAGTCAGTGCGTAAGTAATTTGCATAAATCGCTTTTAATGATTTCAATAATATTCATGAATCTTGTTGTTGATCTGGATCTGCTAAGACTTATGCAAACTTAACACAGGTATATGTAGACGTGAGGGACGTGGCAAAGGCTCACATTTTAATTTATGAAAGAGCGTCGACCACTGGGCAAAGATATATGTGCGCCGAACGCAGCCTCTATCGAGCAAACCTGGTCCACATGTTAGCTAAATAGTGCCCTCCGTGTTCCCACCCCACACAGTCCACATGTTGGCTAAAAATATCTTTTAGGGACAAAATTTATGCGGGTACACATTTCCACATTAGGCTATAATTTTGATTTTTCATTTTCTAGTACTCTTAACCTTTACATTTACCTATGACAAAGATAATTTTAGTTCTATTATTAAAACATTGTTTAAGGACAAACCTTTAGGGATATTAGTTTTATGGATTTATTACGCTGTAAGGCGTTTCTCTTTGAAACGAACTCACCTAACTGCCACCGTGTACTGTTTTGCAATGAAATGTTAGATGATTAAAACAATATTGGGCGTTAGATCACCACCGACTCCTCCTACTTAATCGTAAACCGACTCGGTATTCCTTTGCTTTTCAACTTCTTCAACCGTACAAGTTCTTTTTGTTCAAAAATAAATTCAACCAAACCAGCTCCTTCGTTAGATCACCACCAACTTCAACAGGCAATTCAGTCGTGCTTGCAACCAGCTCCTCTAGCTTTTTAATTTCTTCGAGGTTTCTACTGTTTCTTCAACTTCAACTGAACGGGATTTTTAATTTCTTCGAGGTTTCCACTGTTTTTTGAAGAGGAGGTTAACTGTGTGAAGTGGAGGCTAGGGCGATCAGATACTACGAGATACCCTAGCCTTTTCGAGTTATCCTTCTCTTTTCTAAAATATTCAACAGGTGATCAATTCCTCATCATGGTTTGTTTTGGTTTTCCCTTAATTCTTTGTTTCTCTTTCTTACAAAAGAATATATAAGAATCTGAGACATACTCATCAGGGTCTGTTTTCGTTTGTATCTCTTACAGTTTATTTCAGAAGGCTTGTGTAGAACCTTGCCCTCAAAATTCAATATGTTTTAACTATTTCGCTACAGAAATAACAACTGGGACTATACTAAGTGGTTTCTTGAGCAACATTGTGGGGTGTATCTTGCTATAATATTTGCTTCTTGTGTTTGAGATTTATAAGGTCAGTTCATGGTATAATATTTGCTACTGTTGTCTGAAGATTTGAGGGCGAACTAATCTTTGCAATAACCATATAATTGTTTTTTTCATACGCAGCATAGCTTATAGAGCAGTAAGAGATCCAACAGCATAACCACTAGAATCAACACAAGCATAACTTCTGTTAGATCGATAGCAGTTTCACGAAATAGTTTTGGTTTCTAATGTCACATAGACACTTTTTTTTTGGTTCAACTATTCTGTAATGGTCCCTTGCATAAGGGGGTTGGGATTTTATGTCAGGTCTCTGTATCATAGGGTTTGTTTTGTGCCATACTTGTCATTAATGTTGTGTAATGGGTTTCTGCATGTTCTGTTTCGAATCGATACTTCTGTAACATTGGGTTGGTTCTGTTGTTTGAGCACTAAATGCGTTCACATAAGGCACATGTCAAAGCATGTCAATGCTCTAGTAGACGCAATTGGCCAATTAGTTACCTAATGGTAGATAGGTCGGTGGTGTTTTGTGTTCTAATTTAGGCTAGACCAGTGGTTTTTGATAGTTGAGAGTAGGTTTAAATGTACAAAGATTGGAATTGAAAATAAAATTATGTTCAATAGTTAAAACTATGTAATCAACTTTTATTCATCCAAAGGGCAACGGGGTTATTGGATGTTCCAGTGATAGTGATAATGTTGATAATGGCTCCCTTAAATCAAATTCAACAACAAATTTCATTCACTGTTGTTCTATGCATATTCGATTTTGAAATGGTCCAACACTGTCTTATTCTTTAATTCCTGGCTCCAGAAAATTCTCATGAATTCTCCAAACTTATATCCTTTGTACCAAGCTGGATGCTATTCATCAACCAAGGACGCTACAGGGGCAATGAAGGCATCCTTCGAGGGGCCATAAAATGTAGAAATTGGTATACGTGCAGTAGATGCATTCGTTACTGCTCGATGTTCCACACTTTTGAATCTACCATTGCTCACAACCTGACAAATTATTAGCATTAATAATAACATTGTCAAATTCCCATTGCTCACAACCTGATAAATTATTAGCATTAGCATTAGCATTAACAATAACATTGTCAAATTTCATGAGGAAATAAAGTATTGGATCTGCTCTTGCTCTTGTTAAATACCTGCAGTTGATCTCCCATATTAACAACGAAAGCCTTGGGTATGGGTTCTACAGCAACCCACTTTCCATTTCTGAGTACTTGCAGACCACTGACCTCGCCTTGCATTAATAGTACTTGCAGACCACTGACCTCGTCTTGCATTAAAATAGTGATGCCACGTGCATCTGAATGGCGTGGTGTGCCAAGAGTAATATTTGGTTTCAGGAATGGAGGATAGTACATTATATCCATGAGTTGGGTGTGTTTTCTGAAGATTCTATCCAATTAACTGGAATTGAGCCCTAGATCTTTAGAAACGGAAGCCAGCAGCCTTAAAATCAGCGCTCTCACCTTCATAGTGTAGTTGCCTATGATCTCTATGTATAAAAGCATATGCAAGATAATTACTTGTTGTTGTTGCAATATTGTTCCTCCAAAGTTTGGACTTCTTTTAGTTACCCTCTATTGAATCTGGCATGCTCGGTCTTCCACGGGAATTCAAAGAATTCTTTGGCAATTTCCATCATGCTTTTCATGGTTCCTTCAGGTACGCCATGTTTCACTATTTGCACTCACTTAGATCAACCAGAAGATATGTGGCCATAAAAAAGAATAGTACATACCCTCAAATATGAAACTTGAACTAGCCACTAGATCTTATTAACACATCAGAATGACATTAAAAATATAGATTAAATAATCCTACAATTCTGAAAGTAATAGCCTCAAAAACTTTAGGAATAGAAAACTGATAAGAAATATTCTAGAATATCCATGGAAAGCTTAATTTGTAACATAGGGCCTTTTTGGTGTGCGTAGAGGATAATCCAGAGATATTAAAAGAAAAGCACTGGCAAGAGAAGGGGGATTAAAGTATGATGTACCTGGAAAAAGCCATCTTCCACGCACGCATGGCGGATTTCTTCAAATACCCTTGTTCTGTTGGGGCCATCCAGGTCCTGGAGATCCACCACCAGAATGCTCTCAGAGTAAGACACCTCAGACAGGTGGGGGCATTCACTGGGAGACAGGATATATTTATCTTGAACTTGAAGATGATTTATTCCATTGGACAGCAGCTTTTCGACAACATTCACATCCTGGGTCACGACATCTTCCATTGTAGATGGCATATTTCTTTCTCGAGTGCTGTAAAATTGGCAGTGGCACCTACCTATTGCTGTGAAAAACTAAGCTTCGATTCGCACACCAGAAATAGGATATCGGATGATGGGAAAAAGAAGAGTGAACATTTAAGTGCATGCGTGTAGATCTCTGTAAATGAATTGAAAAGACATCCCCATGTTAAAGTTTTCAATATACACTATACAGTTTTACTACTATTTTTTACTCTCCTTCTTTTAATTTTCAGAATCGAAAGAGAGGATGAATTGCGTTTAATAAATAGCAAAAGAATTTAAAATAAGAATTATAAATTTTGATTATGTCATTCAAATTCACGGCAAGAGCCAATTGGCATCATTTTCAATTTTCTGAATGTGCTACGCATGGCTATAGCAGTGCACAAGTTATCCCAAGCAGTGAAGATTTCACAAGAGTTGCAGGCTTTGGAAGACAAGTCAGAGTGGAAAATGAGAATCCTTACAAGGTCTGGGCCATCCCCATAATGTACAAAGTTCGGAATTTTAGGCTATATTAGTGGTTTTGTTAGGGTTTTTGAGGGGTTTCGGTGGATTTTATTTTTGTTTATTTGCTTCTTTGGATTTCTTCAAAGACCATGTAATAATCCTGTTGATGGTAGAGCTATATGCTGGTAACTGTCCCTGGGCTTGGTATTTGATGTTCTGTAAACTTGTCTGCTTTTTGATCTGGACCTCTGTTGCTCGCGATGAGCTCTCTGTTGATCTCTGTAATTGCAATATGAATATGCACTATACGGTTTTACTATCTCATCGTTATGGTTTCTTCCGCAAGTGTTTTTAAAAATGACACGTTTCACGAAGTACTTTTGGTTTCTGATGTCACATAGACACTTTTTTTTGTTCAACTATTCTGTAATGGTCCCCTGCATAAGGGGGTTGGGTTTTTATGTCAGGTCTTTGTATCGTAGGGTTTGTTTTGCGCCTGCCATACTTGTCATTAATGTTGTGTAATGGGTTTTTGCATGTGCTGTTTCAAATCGATACTTTTGTAACATTGGGCTGGTTCTACTATTTGAGCACTAAATGACTTCACATAAGGCACATGTCAAAGCATGTCAATGCTCTCGTACACACAATTGGCCAATTAGTTGCCTAGCGGTAGATAGGTCGGTGTTGTTTTATGTTCTAATTTAGGCTAGACCAGTGGTTTTTTTATGGTTGAGAGTAGGTTTAAATGTGCAAAGATTGGAATTGAAAATAAAATATGTTCAATAGTTAAAACTATGTAATCATCTTTTATTCATCCAGAGGGCAACGGGGTTATTGGATGGTCTAGTGATAGTGATAATGTTGATAATGGCTCCCTTAAATCAAATTCAAGAACAAATTTCATTCACCGTTGTTCTCTATATATTCGATTTTGAAATGGTCCAACACTGTCTTATTCTTTAATTCCTGGCTCCAGAAAATTCTCATGAATTCTCCAAACTTATATCCTTTGTACTGAGCCGGATGTTGTTCATCAACTAGGGACGCTGCAGGGGCAATGAAGGCATCCTCCGAGGGGCCATAAAACGTAGGAATTGATATACGTGCAGCAGATGCATTCGTTACTGCTTGATGTTCCAGACTTCTGAATCTACCATTGCTCACAACCTGACAAATTATTAGCATTAATAATAACATTGTCAAATTCCCATTGCTCACAACCTGATAAATTATTAGCATTAGCATTAGCATTAACAATAACATTGTCAAATTTTTAGGAGGAAATAAAGTATTGGATCTGCTCTTGCTCTTGTTAAATACCTGCAGTTGATCTCCCATATTAACAACGAAAGTGTTGCGTATGGGTTCTACAGCAACTCACTTTCCATTTCTGAGTACTTGCAGACCACTGACCTTGCCTTGCATTAAAACAGTGATGCCACACACATCTGAATGGCGTGGTGTGCCAAGAGTAATATCCGGTTTCGGACATGGAGGATAGTACATTATATCCATGAGTTGGGTGTCTTTTTTGAATATTTTGTCCAAGTAACTCGAATCGAGCCCTAGAGCTTCAGAAATGGCAACCAACAGCCTTAAAATCAGAGCTCTCACCTTCATAATGTAGTTGCCTGCGATCTCTCTGTATAAAAGCATATGCAAGATAAGTACTTCTTCTTGTTGCAATATCGTTCCTCCAGAGATTGGACTTCTTTTATTTACCCTCTATTGAATCTAGCATGCTCGATCTTCCACGGGCATTTCAAAGAATTCTTTGGCAATTTCCATCATGATTTTTATGGTTCCTTCTGGTACGCCATGTTTCACTATCTGCACTCACTTAGATCAACCAGAAGATATGTGGCCATAGAAAAGAATAGTTCATACCCTCAGATATGAAACTTGAACCAGTAACTAGATCTTATTAACACATCAAACTGACATTAAAAATATAGATTAAATAATCCTACAACTTTGACGTTGACCTCGCCTTGCATTAAAACAGTGATTCCACGCGCATCTGAATGGCGTGGTGTGCCAAGAGTAATATCTGGTTTCGGACATGGAGGATAGTACATTATATCCATGAGTTGGGTGTGTTTTCCAAATATTTTGTCCAAGTAACTAGAATTGAGCCCTAGAGGTTCAGAAATGGCAGCCAGCAGCCTTAAAATCAGAGCTCTCACCTTCATAGCGTAGTTTCCTACGATCTCTTTGTATAAAAGCATATGCAAGATAAGTACTTCTTGTTGTTGCAATAACGTTCCTCCAGAGTTTAGACTTCTTTTATTTACCCTCTATTGAATCTGGCATGCTCGGTCTTCCACGGGCATTTCGAAGAATTATTTGGCAATTTCCATCATGCTTTTCATGGTTCCTTCTGGCATGCCATGGTTCACTATCTGCACTCACTTAGATCAACCAGAAGATATGTGGCCATAAAAAAGAATAGTACATACCCTCAGATATGAAACTTGAACCAGTCACTAGATTTTATTAACACATCAGACTGACATCAAAAATATAGGTTAAATAATCCTGCAACTCTGAAAGTAATAGCCTCAAAAACTTCAGGAATAGAAAAATGATAAGAAATATTCTAGAATATCCATGGCAAGCTTAATTTGTAACATAGGGCCTTTTTGGTGTGTGTGGAGGATAATCTAGAGATATTAAAAGAAAAGCACTGGCAAGAGAAGGGGGATCGAAGTATGATGTACCTGGAAAAATCCATTTTCCTCGCAAGCATGGTGGATTTCTTCAACTATCCTTGTTTTGTTATGGCCATCCAGGTCCTGGAGATCCACCACCGAAATTCTCTCAGAGTAAGACACCTCAGATAGGTGGGGGCGTTCACTGGGAGGCAAGATATATTTATCTTGAACTTGAAGATGATTTATTCCATTGGACAGCAGCTTTTCGACAACATTCACATCCTGGGTCAGGACATCTTCTATTTTAGACGGCATATTTCTTTCTCGAGTGCTGTAAAATTGGTAGTGGCACCTACCTATTGCAGTGCAAAACTAAGCTTCGATTCGCACACCAGAAATAGGATATCGGATGATTGGCAAAAGAAGAGTGAACATTTAAGTACGTGCGTGCAGATCTCTGCAAATGAATTGAAAAGACATCCCCATGTTAAAGTTTTCAATATAAACTATACAGTTTTACTACTATTTTTTACTCTCTTTCTTTTAATTTTCAGAATCGAAAGAGTCGATGTATTGAGTTTAATAAATAGCAAAAGAATTTAAAAGAAGAATTATAAATTCAAATTATGTCATTCAAATTCATAGCAAGAGCCAATTGACATCATTTTCAATTTTCTGAATGTGCTACGCATGGCTGTAGTGATGCACAAGTTAGCCCAAGCAGTGAAGATTTCACAAGAGTTGCAGGCTTTGGAAGACAAGTGAGAGTGGAAAATGAGAACCCTTACAAGGTCTGGGCCATCCACATAATGTACAAAGTTCGGAATTTTAGGCTATATCAGTGGTTTTGTTAGGGTTTTTTAGGGGTTTCGGTGGATTTTATTTTTGTTATTTTCTTCTTTGGATTTCTTCAAAGACCATGTAATAATCCTATTGATGGTAGAGTTATATGCTGGTAACTGTCCCTGGGCTTGGTATTTGATGTTCTGTAAACTTGTCTACTTTTTGATTTTGATCTCTGTTGTTCTCGATGAGCTCTTTGTTGATCTCTATAATTGCAATCTGAATATGCACTATACGGTTTTACTATCTCATCGTTATGGTTTCTTCCATAAGTGTTTTTAAAAATGACACGTTGCATGAAATAGTTTTGGTTTATGATGTCACATAGACACTTTTGTTTGGTTCAACTATTCTGTAATGGTCCCCTGCATAAGGGGGTTGGGTTTTTATGTCAGGTCTCTATATCATAGGGTTTTTTCTGTGACTGCCATACTTGTCATTAATGTTGTGTAATGGGTTTTTTCATGTTTTGTTTTGAATCGATACTTTTGTAACATTGGGCCGGTTCTGTTGTTTGAGCACTAAATGTGTTCACATAAGGCACACGTGAAAGCATGTCAATGCTCTCGTACACGCAATTTGCAAATTAGTTGCCTAACGGTAGATAGGTCGGTGCTGTTTTGTGTTGTAATTTAGGCCAGACTAGTGGTTTTTTGATGGTTGAGAGTAGGTTTAAATGTGCAAAGATTGGAATTTTAGGCTATCTAAGAAGTTTTGTGATTATACCCATCTCCAGTATCTCATGGCAGCTCAAGCTCAAGCCTTAGCAAACAACCATCAAGAGCGTTCTGAGTCTTTCTCCACCCCAGTTAAAATGCCACTCAATTCCTACTGCGTTAGCTCTTTTAAGTCATTCTCTTTCCTCCCCATTTCCAATTACAACCCGCCTTCAATCGCATAAAACACTCATACTCTATCAGTCAATGTACACCCGATTCAATAACCCACAACTTCAACCCCTTCTACATCACCTTCAAAGACCTGGGTATTTCTCAGTTGATATATGCACAACACAAAAACAACATTCTCAAGGATGTGGGTAAGCAAACTCTGTCAATGGCATCCATGCTCTTGTTCACCTCTCTGATTCAGCAAGTCCAGTTGACACCATCTTTAGCAATTACCCAAATCCTGAACTCAGACTTTCAATCCAACATGGCCTCAAAAGAGACAGAAGCATACAAACATTAAAACCTTAAATTATTTACAAAATGTAGACCACCATTATACAATTTAATGGGAGAATACCATTTAATGGGAGAATAATGAGTACCCATCAACATCATTACCATAGGTTTCTCCCATAAAATGGTTTTGGGGTCAATGTCAATAGTGAAAATATCATCTACATAATAATCAACATTTGTTTATATCCGCTTCTCGTGGGATTGAATTTAAAGAGCCACACTTGATTCTTCTCTACCTTCACTATGTTAAGACAATTTAAGTACATATAGGTTATAGTTTTAATGTTATAGTTAATGTGTTAGGTATTAAAGTTTATGTCTTGTAACATTTTAGGAGTTACAGTGTGTTTATGATGAGAGTGTACTAGGGGTCATAATTTTTAGAATTCATTGTGTTAAAAATCATATTGCACTATGGTTTACTTAATAATAGAGTTATTCCCTTAAGGATTATAAGGTAATAAATGCCATTTTTTCTAAATTGTAATAGTGGTTAGAAGTTTCTAATCCCCCTCAGGTCTTCCTAATTCGCAGCGTATATTGCTCCTATCTTGGCATCCTCTGTTACCTCATACCCCTCAAGATTATTGTCGCACCTCTCCTTTATTTCTCCCCGGATAGCTCCTTTCTTAGTCATTGGATAGCCCTCTCTGACCTTTATCATCGCTCACCTGAGAAGCTGTTCCAACAGCGACTCATCCGCTGCGCCATCTGTCATAAAAACGCCCAGGTTCCCTTGTTACGTTGCGCCTTTTGTTTATGCTCCTGCATCCTTTGTATCTGTTGGAATCTCAGGTTCCTTGATATGCCCCTCAGAATCTTCAGTGCCCCTTTCTCGGCACCCTTGCCTTAGTCCTCTGAGCGCCCCTTCTTTGCCCTTAAAATTCTCTGCCCTGTCCCAAGTTACCTCTCTGTCGTTATTATGGCCCGTAGTGAGGATTGTCTGCACTGCGCAGACTTGCAAGTCGAGCTTGAAGAAATTAGAACACAACAGAGCATTTTGGAGGAGCAGCAGAGGATCCTCAAATCCAGACTTGAAGAGCAGAATCGTAGGTTAGAAGATTAGAACCGTCATATTGAAGATCAGAAACGCATTATGAATGAAAAATACAGGGCTGAAATTGATCTCTTCTTGCACAGAGTTTCCTCTTTGCAAGAACAGTTTCGCCAGCTCTCTAATCGTTGTAGTCATGTAGAAGAATTGATTTCCATCCTGCAATACATGATGGAAAAGAAAAATATGGTTGCAACCAGCTCTTCGAGTGCCAGGAAAGACAGAGTGGACAAGCAACCAGAGGACTCCACTGCAAGACAAATCAGCCACATAGTCATAGATTAAAATGTTCTGCAAGTGTCAATTTTGGATGTCCCAATTTGTAAGAATCTATAGTTGCCTAGTCATTGTTAGTTGTAAAAGCAGTAGGAAAAGGATCAAGAAGATATTCCCTTTTTGTAAATCTCTTGATCCAAGCTGCCATTGACATCCATTGTACCTAAGGAGACTGGACTCCATTATCTTTTTCAGCCACTAATATAGCAACCGACTTTGTAAAAAAAAAAATTGTGGTTAGAAGTTGCATTTTGGAAGGGTTTGCAATTCTCCAAGAGTGATCAAAGTATATTATGGTTTATATGGGATATGGGACATATAAGTATTTTGACTTTCATAATGGTTTTTGGTTAAGACACATTGTATTTGATATTATAGTGACCATAGTGGTGAAAGGTTACATTAATAAAGGGAAAAAATTAGTGGGGCTAATATATAGTGCAATATATATGAATAACTAATAATAAATTCATTATAAGTATTTTTATTCTTCATGAAAGTATTTTTTTGTTGTACTTGCATTCTTCAATTTATGCCTTACAGCGTTTCCTTTGCAACATCTGGTGCAAATGCTAGTTTTAGTCATTTTGTCTAATTTAGGTTCTGAAGATGAAGCAGAGGAAGAAGAAGCCTCACCTCTCTGCCTCCTTCTATCGGCATGACCTTTGAGCTTTTCTGCAACCATGATATTAGACTCTACCTCTAGGGTTGCATCCTGCATTTCGGCTAGAGTGGTACATCTTCTTTCTCTCAACAGCAAGCAAAAATCCGAGTCAAAATCATTAGCATAAGTGACTTTGGCAGAGGTGGGGGTAGGCTTTACTTCCACTGGTATCTTACTATACATACAATTAAACCTTTTATTGAAATCAGACAATGATTCCCCATTTTCCCTCTTGAGATTTCCAAACTCGGTATGATAATATAGCAGGTCTTTTTTAACTCCCCAATGCTTCAAAAATACATCATGTAATGCTTCAATGTCAGCTATAGACCTAGGGATTAACTCTCTGAACCACTTTCTAGCCTCTCCATCGAGGCTTTGGACAAACACTCTCATCCACACATCATCCTCATTGATATCTAGGTTATCAGCATAACTATAAAAAGACTCAAGGTGTTCTTCAGCTTTTACTCCCTCTGTATCAATGAACTTAGGCATGTATTTCCGATACTCTCCTGTAGGCATGGCATTCAAAGGAACAGGCAAGACCAGGGGTCCATACCTAGCAGCTATGATTCTTTCCATCTTTGTGGGTGCTTGTTGGCCTGCCATGACTGGGGTAGGTGGAAGGATACCAGCAGAGAAGGGTAGGGAGCAGCGAAATAGATGACAAGGACAAGGGAATATGATGGACTGTATGGGAGGCTTTCTTTGGAATGAGATCCAAAGGGGAATTTAATGAACAAGGAGATTTATGAATCTCTGAGGGTATTTCTTCACTAACAATGCTATTCTCTATACATTCCAACTGTACATTCTCAGCTATAATATTCTTTTACAGAGATACATAAGATTGTTTAGGGTTACCTGATCCTGATGCTCCTTTTTGTGATGTTTTCCTCTGCTTGACAATCTTCTTAGGGTCAGGCACTGGGTCAGCTGGTGATTTCTGAGGATTTCTCCGAGTATGCCTCACAAACTGAGCCAAAACTCTAATTTGGAGTCACCACTAGGTTGTTCCTCCAATAGAGTCGCCAGATAGACGATTACAACCAGAAATGTGTCTAGACTTTATCTATCATCAAAGCTAGAACTGTGTCGTTCTCCCAGGGAAGCTGAGCTTCAATATGCTCTCCCCGGCAACAGTGCCAATTATGTTAGGATTCCAAGAAACTCTCCTAGGTTGTAGCTCGGAGATGCTTGGTAACATATAAATTCAACTTATTGTTGCAAATGGATGAATGGAAGGAATGATGCTTGTCCAAGCCAGATAACCACTTCTACTTTGCTTGACTCCAGACATGTGTGAACACCCCCAGACTACAAGGATTTAGACCACTAACTACTCACAGTTTAAGATTGGGTGAATATGGAGAATACTGACCACACCAACAGATGCATAAGGCCATGTGATGGCCAGCTACAACCAGTAAAGAAGTCTGCAAATCTAATCTACTACTGCACAGACAAGATGACAGCTCTCTGGCACTAGAAGAAGAGAAACCTGAATAACTCATTCAATGATACATGCCAGATTTTAACACAGAGATAGGATGATAGCTACTCTAATGTTAAACATTAAGAGTTCAAGCATGAAGCATAGCAGATATAGCTTAGAAGAGAATAGAAATGAAAAATGAGCAATTAATAGCAAAAGAAGCTTGTATTAGCTGAAAATGAAGAGGAGATGCTGCAAATGTCAAAATAGTTACAGTGTCCAGAAGTTGAACCTTACATCAAAACAGAAACCATCAACCCTAATTACATCTTGTTTGTGGGTATATATAAAGTTTCATTACAAAGGCACTTGGCCATTTTAGGTATGGAGGGGTCATAATTGACCACCAAGTGCATTTAACTGCCTGATGGAGTCTCTGAGTGTATTGCATTTAATTACCTGATGGAGTCTCTGAGTGTGTTTACTTGTCTTAGTGGGTGAATCTGATCTTCTCGGGTGCTCTGTTGTCCTCTCAAGTAGCTAGAGTGTTTGTATCCATGAAGTTCCATAACTGCTAAATGCAGTTACATGCTCATGCTCTGTCCTTTTTCTCTTCGGCCATACTGTCTGTTAAATGTGGTTGTTGAGGAGAAAATACAACTGGTACTGGTGAGTCAGTCACCTTCGTCCTTTGGGCATACAGAACGATCAAGGGGTGTGGGCTGCATGAAAAGTGGACAGGTTGGGTGAAGGAGAAAGATCGATCGTTGGATCGGGAGGAAAGACCGTGGAGATGAGTCGACGGGGATATCGGAAGAAGTGGGAGTGGGATGAAATTGGGCCATTAGATCTCAGACGAGTAGATCCAACAGTGATTGAACGGCAAAAGTGCATGACAGTTATCGGGCGGGGTCGGGAGGTTAAGCGGTAAGTAGTATCAGTCACACCGCCTTTAGGGCACTGGGCGGTAAAGGGTGAGGGCACGCAATTCCAGTCAATGCGTGACGCGTGGCAGTGAAGGAGAGAGGAAAACCACTCTCCATCGTGCATTAACATTTCATCACTTTGTGGACACGAGGAGAGCAAAGGCTATCGGATCATGGCGGAGATGATCAGACAATGGATATTTAATCGCGTGGGTCTCTGTGTCAGGCATGAGGAGAGTCGTTGGATCGGTGTGTGGCAATCAATGGCTGTAATTAAAGGCGATGATTCTATAAGGTGTAAAGACACATGACTAAGGTTTTATGGGGTTTTGGGCTTTAGCACTCGGGGCTTGCAACAACAAAGGAAACAGAGATGAAGGGAGAATGGGTAGGGCAAAGGAAAAAAGCAAGAATAACCATTATGAGCTCATTTGAAGCATAACCAAACCGACCAAGCTCATTTCTGATCCTCCAATATCAAAGCTATGTAGCAGAGCTAACAAGTTCAACCTTCCCTTGTGATACCCTGTGGCGACTTATGGACAGGATGAATGGTTCTAATGTCGAGGCATCCTACCCTTGAATTCTGGGACTCATGGGAAGTACCTCTCATCTGGACAATGAGTAGGGAAATGGGGTTAGTGACCATAGTAGTACTATCAATGGACGCACCGTTGTATCTACCGTACTCCCTATGCTAGGATGACCTCCATTGATCTAGTATCAATGAAACTAATCTGGGATCAGAATGAGTGGTTTCAGACACTCTCTTTTGATATTGATATGGGATCAATTGGAACTGACTTCGGTCAGAAAGAGTGATATGACTCACTCTCTTGGAACTGATATCGAATCAGTAAGAGTGGTATGACACACTCTCTTCATATGGAACTGACTTCGAGTCAGTAGAGAATCGTATGAGACGTTCTCGGTCAATTCTTCTTCTTCACGGTTCAACATAATAGAGCAGAGTAGTATAGGGCACTGATGGCAGAGATAGTACAGTATGGTAGATGGAGTTCTCCCTAGTTGAGAGGGAGTGTTAAAATTGGAAACTAGGGGCAAACTCCATGTGGGTCATCTTATCTATGGTAACTGATAATTTTATTGGACCCCTCTCATTGAAAGGTGTAGGATTGATATAAAGATCATCTGATTCCGATAAGTATTCATGGAGTTATGAATTTATTTGTGTTATAAGACAATTCGTTAAGGTTTGCCAACAACCAAATAAACCCCACATGTGCTCAACGTTTTAGTATAAAAGGATATGACTAGAAAGTCATTTCACACACACTTCACTTGTGCTTTCTCTCCACTTGTTTTAGGTTTTAGTGTGAGAGAAATCTAAGAGGAATTATCCCTAAGATGTAGGAGGAAAGGAAGCTTAACAATCTGCCCTAGTCGCAGTCCTAGCACAACCCTAACTTCTACGCATAACCTAGAGGACATAGTCAAGAAGGAGGGATACTATAAGCCCTAAACGTAGCTATAGAGGAGGCCTTAAGAAGTTGTACCTAGCAACAGTTAAGGAAGGATACTACAATCCCTAGACGCAGCTATAGAGGAGGCCTTAACAAGTTATACCTAGCCGCAGTCAAGGAGGTTTACAACATGCCCTAGCTACAGTAATGAAGTCAGGCCAATGAGGGGTTGTAGTGACGTTATTTAGGTGACCGAGTGTTGGAAGGAGGGCTGAAGTACCTTGCTGAGGGCTACCATAATTTTGGATTGTTCTAGGCAATAAAATACAGGGATATCTCTTGTAACAGCTGAGTAAAGGGACCTTCTGTTATGACTAGGCTGCAGGCCTATAGATGTTGTTTTGAAGGTCAAACATAGAGCTGTAGGTGCCTCCTCAAACAAAAAGGTGACATAACTTGAAGAGGAAAGGAGGTTGTATAAGTTAAGGTGTTTTGGGCATGACTATTGGGTTGTGGGAGACCTAACCAGTGACCAAAACACTGCCCATAAACAGAAGCGCAGAAGTATGGTTACTTGTGTTGGGTCATTGGAGAGGTCTCTTCATTTATGAGGAGATTCTATATACTTTCACAAGAAGTTCTTACTAGCAGCTTAGATTACAGTGGGACAATAGTGCTAGTGGTACAATGGAATAGTGCAATGATGGCACAACGGGACATCAGCAACAGCAAGGTGACCCATGAAGTTTGAATGCATACTAATGTGATAGTGCAGCAAGATGCATGGGCAACATAATAGCAACAATGACGTGTGGCATAAAAAACACATTGGGACAGCAGTACCAATGCTAAATAGTGGGACAACAACATGGTGCTGCAAGGGACAGCAGCATGATAAGTGGTACAATAGGACATGGTGCTTGTTGGAGCTTGGGACAGCAAGTTATTACATGGCATAGCAATGCTAAAAGGTGGGACAGGAGCAAATGCAATCATGGTGGAGAATGATATATGGGACAACAAGGACCTTGTGCTTGCATAGGAAAACAAGCAATCATGGTGCAACAGTATGATATGTATAGCATGGTAATGAGACCCAATGATGGGTGCAACACGATGCAACACAATGAGGTGCAGCACTATGATGGGTGATGGAGTCACCTGGGAGAATCAGTTGAAGCACCATGTCTTCAACTAAGTTCAGCCACCTCATGTATCACCTACTTAGAGATGATCTATGCTCTTATTTAAGATAAGTCAAAGTTTTGACTTCTGTTGTAAATGTTCTATCTCTCTCTCTCTCTGTTGAACTATTGAAGAACATATAAGAAGAATTGATCAACGGTTTGTCTTAGCTTGTCTTCTGAGATCTATGTTTACGTTCTATCTATAATTTACTTTAATCCTGATGTGATTGCTAATCTAGGAAATATATTGAACTAACTGTGAAAATTGAAATAAATTACTCTAAGCATAGAACACACCTAAAATTAACACTTTTGTGTATCCTTCATTCATACAATTGTTAAACCAAATTGAATTTTGTTGGACTATATATTTTTGAAAGGATTGTTGCAACTACTCCATTTTTTCATCTAGCTTGTTTTTCTATGAGGAAGTCAATGGGTAGTCATCATCGAGCTCAATATTATGGGAGTTTTCAGTGCTTCTTCACTTGTGTTTATTGCATGCATTTGAACTGTTTGTATGGTTTTTTGAATCAATCCAACTACGCATCGTTGAAATAGGATTTGATCATATTTATTGTAATTAATATTGCTAAGAAAATGTTTGAAACTAGATCACTACTGGGGGTGTGAATCAGTAGCAAAGGCACTTATAACTTTTTTTCCAAATTATTAATCTTTAACCGTGCATAAACTGAAACACATAAATATAAATCAGAGTATCAAAAATGAACATGAAACATGAAAACCATTAAACACATAGAACACAAGTATGTATGGTGGAAAACCCTCTCCAGGGAAAAAACCACACATTTCTCAAATATTCTATTATTTCTAAAAATTCTTTACATAGAGATTCAAATGGCTACTTTCAAATGGAGACTCTTTCTCATGCAGATCTACGAAGTATGATCCACTGAAGGCCACCACGATCAACGATCCTTTCTTGGTTAATCCTGAACTATCAATCAACTCTATAGACTTTGATCTACTGGAAGCCACCACAACCAACAGGCCTCACCTAGCATCTATCTAACTATCCAACCACCATTGGATTGAGAAAATTGCTCACTTATATTGATTTTTCTAGAGTCCTCCAACTCCACTCCTCAATGTGGTTCTCATTTCAAAATATTTCAAACTGAAACTGAGTACTACTCAACATGATCATTGTTGTAACATATCATCAAAGAACACAATGAAAAACCAAATCTCCAATCTCCAAATAAACCACAAAATGCAACACAATCTCTCCACACACTTCTACCAATGCACACTTCACCTTCTCTCTCACTACACAAAGATTATGGCTAAAACATGCTTCAACTAACTATTTGAACACCTGCAATCTGCTTCAAAATTTGTGTAATACAACTCACACAGCTTTCACACAATCCTCCAATCTCACGCTCTCTCAACACACCAAGAAAATCAACCATACTATCATTGATCTTCCTCCAATATATTGATGAACTGAGGTGCTCAAATCAATAATTACCAAGAACTAATGAGCTCCACAAACTCTGTTCATATGCTTGATTTGATATGGATTTAGCTCATTGCATTGATCAAGCTACTAACTCCACTTCATAAAATATATTTTCAATGTTAATCACTTTCTATAATCTCCCTGACCTTTTCTGGCCTTTACATGAAAGGTTCTAAACAAGATAAGCTGTAAAAACCATAAATTTAGCTAAGATGTGTGAGGAATGCAGAGAAAAACACTTCTAGGATGCATACACGACTCTTGTGAAGGAAACTTGTGTGTATTCATGGGTATATGCGACTCTTGTGAAGAAAAACTATGTATATCCTTTAAAAAACAAGTTTTACATTTGTTTAGGCCACCACTTTGGGTTTATCTCCAGGAGTAAGCTAGGGACATCATGACACACCTCCACACACACTTTGACACTATGAAAAAATGCATAAAACTCAAAACAGGGCATCATACTCATAACTACATGATGTACAATAAGTTATCTCCATCTATTAGCTCAACTCTTCCAAAGCTTGTACAACATCGCTAACACTTGTAGAAACATCTCTAGTACTTGTAGCAATGATCCAACCACCTGCAGCAACAGCATATTCAACATATGTATAAATATCAATCTATAGAAAGTCAACATATAATTCCAAACATCATCACAATTCAACCTCAAAATCACCTCCACTAAGCCATGCCACAACCAAGTTGACATCAATGCCAACCAACAATCCATCTAGCTAAACACTGCAACAACCAAACACTCGTCACACATCATCATCGAATTGACATAAGCATATGACAAATAACACCAAGACCACGTTGAAATAAATTACAACACTACAATGCCAACAAGATCCCCCTTTGGAAGTTCATCCTCAATCTGATCTCCAACATCTAAGGTTGATCTCCATACACTCTCCAACTCTAAAGCTTCAAATGTGAAGCTTATCTTCACAATCCAAAATCTCTCCCCCTTTGGTTTCAATGAAAAAGGGCCATGCCAACACTAAAGAACAATGCCAATAATGTTTCGTATGAGAGAAATATATCTTTTCATACTCAACACCATGAAAATGCAAACCAAGAAGTATATCTTGTAAGATAAGCATGTAAAAAAAGGAAACTAGTTGTCATCAAGTCTCTAGCCAATGCCACGCCATTTCTAAAACTGAACATTCTCCCCCTAAGCATGTAACAATCTGCAATCATACTCTCTTTGTTTTTGTAGCAGCATATCCACTGCACCACTCAGATATAAAATGATTTACAATGAAATGACATACATATACAATGTTGGGTCCCTATAATACTAGTGATTACTCCATTACTATTATAGTTGTATCCCTTATTAATATTTTTGTGCCCCTATTGTCCCCATATTATTATTATTGTGCCCCATAGAATCCCTCTATTGTTATTTTTGTGGCTTTATATTATTATTGTTAGGTCTGCTTGGTTATATTGTGACTCCTTATACTCCTATATATAGAAAGGAAGTTTTGTCATTTGAATCATCAAATAATTGTTCATTTATGTAATGTAAAGGAGGTTGCCCCCTCAAAGAGGTTCAATTCTAAGGCGTTGATCTATCTTTTCTATCTTTTATTTGAGTTGGTTTCATAACATTTGGTATCAGAGCTTTGGATTCTACGTTTTCGCTGCTCCAAACTAGTCATCATGGCATTTTCACTATAAAAAAAAAAATTTGCGCCGTTTCAGTAGCTAAAAAAAAAAACCATTTGAGAAGAAATCGTGTTGAATCTTGGGTCTACATTTCAGAGCTTTTTGAGCTATATTTGCGGAGATATGATCTGAGGAAGTTGGTCTTTTTGCAGACTCTTGAATTACATTCCAAACAGATGACCTAGGAAAAATAGTCATAACTTTCTCTCTGAGCATTGGATTGAAATTTTGTAAGAATTTATAGAAAGAGGACGAACTGCAGTTTCTTGTATATATTTTTTAGAGCCAAAGGTCGAAACAGTGACTCGTGGCACGTCGTACAAGTTCGCTCTACTGAACTAGTCTATAATCGGGTCACTGTGGGAGATTTTGCATAACTCTTCCTTGGAGAATCCAATTTGGATCACACCGGTGGCATTGGAAAGAGGACACAAAGGGCTACTGCAAGTCGCAATTTCATAACTAAATGATCTGAAAGTACAAAGATACATCATAGGAAATATCGAGCTCCTACAAAGTGAAAAAAGGTGTGTAGATTTTTTTAATTTTTGCTTAAGCTTGGTTTGAAAATTTATTTTAAAGGAATTCAAAGGGCATAGTAGAGCATTATTAACGGTAATTGATGCCCCAAGGAAAGAAAATGCAAACACCTAGTAAGCAACCTGAAAGCTCTAGCATGACTCATGAAGAAGAGGAAGAAATGCTACATGATATATCAAAATTACAAGACCAAGTGAAACAAATGTCACTCTCACAAAAGCTAATAGAAGCTAAGATAAAGGGCAGATTTGAAGAGAGACATGGCAGATTTGAAGACGGATTTGACAAATTTTCTACAAGAAATACTTACTAATGGTGAAAAGTTAGTAAAGGAAACTCATGATGCGAACAAAAGAAATGTTAATCATGATTTCATAGACTCTAATGTGGGATCGAAGACCCACCATATTCCAAAAATTGATATTAGGAATTTTGATGGCAAGGATCCCGCAACATGGATATTACAGATGGAGCAATTTTTCGATCTCAATAATGTGCAAAACACACAAAAGGTATGTATTGCAACTTTATACTTGGAACAAAATCAGTTTGTATGGTATCAATGGCTTTGCTCTCGTAAACAAATTATCATGGGCAATTTTTACGAAAGAATTGACAACACATTATGAGGATACAAAAAGAAACACTTTTTTTAGCCAAATGATAAGTCTCAAACAAAAGGGTTCAATAATCGAGCACATTGAGGAGTTCCAAAAATTGAACATAAGGGTAAAAAATATTCCAGAGGAGCAAAGGATTGATGTGTTCATATGGACTTTAAAGGATAATATCCAACATGATGTTTGCCTTTGGGAACCTGATTCATTAGAGAAGACATTCAGGTTGGCAAGAAAAATGGAAAGAAAATTATGGCAACCAGGAAGCCTACCACTCACAACTATAAAGATGGAAATGTTGTTTCCCCTTGTCTTCCACAACCTATAAGGTTAACACCACAACAATTGGAAGAAAAAAGAGCAAAAGGGCTTTGTTACAGTTGTGATAGCAAATACACTAAAGGTCATAAGTGTGTTGTGAAGAAATTATTCTACATAGATTGTGAAGAGGAAGAAGAAAAGGAGCAAGAAAAGTCAAAAGAAGAGGATATGCTCCAGGAACAAAGCCTAGATAAAGAAGAAATGAATCCGACCATATCTTGTAATGCATTGGCAGGAATTACCACTCCTCAAAACATCAAGATAGAAGGACAAATCAAGAAGAAAATGGTAATAGTGTTGATTGATTAAGGAAATACCCACAATTTTATTCATTGTAAGGTAGCAAAAGAATTGAATTGCTTCCTATATCTGACACCAGAGTGTCAAGCGATGGTTGCAACTAGAGGAACAATAAATTGCTCTAGAAAGTGCCATAATATCAAGCTATCCATGGGAGAATATGTATTGACTAGCCCAATGCTTTCCATTCCAATGGGAGGTGTTGATGTTGTACTAGGAGTCCAATGGCTACAATCCTTAGGTACAATAGCTTTTAATTTTCAAGAACATTTCATGAAATTTTCTATGAAAGGAAAGGAAGTTGAATTAAGGGGTATTGCAAGGAAACCGGGAAAGATAATCAGCTCTAACAGTATGACAAAGCTTCTAAAAATGGAACAAAGAGGTGTAATTGCACAATTATGTTCACTAGATGTTTCCACATTGGAATCATCTATTTCTCCAGATCTCCAAAAAGTCTTGGACAATCATTGCAAGGTATTTGAGACTCCCAAAGGTCTCCCACCTATTCGTGATCATGATCATGCTATTCATCTGATTCCAGGAAGTGTTCCTCCAAACATCATGTCATACAGATATCCCTATGCCCAAAAGAGTGAAATTGAACGTATGGTTGTAGAAATTCTGGAGGCTTGTATAATTCAATCTAGTCAAAGTTCTTTCTCTACTCCAGTAGTATTGGTGCACAAGAAGGATGGATCATGGCGCATGTGTTCGGATTACAGGGAGCCCAACAAGCTCACTATGAAAGATAAGTTTCCCATTCCTGTCATTGATGAATTATTGGATGAATTGCATGGATCAATTTACTTCACCAAGTTGGATCTTCGTTCAGGATATCATCAAATCAAAATGAAGAGTGAAGACATTCTGAAAACAACATTTAGAACTCATGAGGGTCATTATGAATTTTTGGTCATGCCTTTTGGCCTTACCAATGCACCCTCAACATTTCAAGGTTTGATGAATTCAATTTTCAAACCATTCGTTAGAAAATTTGTGTTAGTATTTTTTGATACTAATCTACAGAAAGTCTTGGAAGGATCATGTTGAACATGTTGATAGGGTGCTACAACTATTGGAGGAGAAACAACTATATGCAAAAAGATCCAAATGTTTCTTTGCAGTACAAGAGGTGGAATATCTGGGTCAGATTGTATCTCATGAAGGAGTTAAGGTGGACCCTAGCAAAATTAAACCCATTAAGGAATGGAAAATCCCCACATCCATAAAGCATTTGCGAGGATTTCTCGAGTTGACAGGGTATTATCACAACTTTGTTAAGAATTATGGGAGAATAGTAGCACCTCTAACAACATTATTGAAGAAATATGAATTTTAATGGACTCCAGAAGCAACAAAGGCCTTCAAACATCTTAAAGAGGCAATGTTCCAAGTACCAGTCTTAGCTACACCAGACTTCACCAAAACCTTTAGTGTGGAATGTGATGTTTCAGGAAATGGAATCGATGTTGTTTTAATGCAAGATGAAAGACCCATTGCTTTTAAAAGTCATCCAATCAAGGGAAATTTTTTACACAAAGCTATTTATGAGAAGGAAATGTTGGCAATACTCCATGCACTTAAGAAATGGCGACCCTACCTAATGGTAAGACACTTCAAGGTAAAAATGGATCATGATAGCTTTAAATACTTTTTAGAACAAATATTATCCTCTGAAGAGCAACAAAAGTGGGTCACAGAGATGTTGGGTTATGACTTTGAAATCATCTACAAAAAAGGGAAGCAAAATGTGGTCGTAGTTGCACTCTCAAGAAAGGATGAGGATGTGGAAGCATTGTTGTGCACCATTTCCATTATCCAACCAGATTGGATAAACAAAAAAAGGGAGGAATGGAAGAATGACAAAGAAGTCTGAGCACTTATTCGAAAGTTACAACAATATTCCAATACATATGATACATTTAGCTAGCAAAATGATTTGTTATGGTACAAATATCACTCATACCTCTGTAAGAATTCCCAACTAAAACAAAATATTCTTATGGAATTGCACACTTCTCCCTTAGGAGGGCACCCAGGATTTTTAAAAACTTACCACAGGGTTAAGAAGGAATTTTTTTGGGATGGCCTTAAATCAGATATTCAAAAGTTTGTGGTTGAATGTTTGGTTTTCCAACAAAATAAAGTTGAAACAATTAAGACACCGGGTCTATTACAACCTTTATCCATTCCAAGCCAACATTGGGAGGAGGTTTCAATGGATTTTATCACAGGTTTACCCAAGTCTGAGGGAAAGAGTGTCATCATGGTGGTAGTTGACAGACTTACCAAGTATGCACACTTTTGTGCATTATCACATCCATTTAAAGCCAGTACAGTTTCTACTGCATTTATGGAAACAATTCAAAAGCTACATGGAAACCAAAGATTATTGTAAGTGACAGAGATCCCATTTTCACTGGAAATTTTTGGACAGAATTATTTTCTTGTCTTGGTACTCAGTTAGCTCATAGCTCATCTTATCATCCTCAATCTGATGGGCAAACTGAGATAGTAAACAAATGTTTGGAAGGATATCTTCGTTGCTTTGTATATGATAAACAAACACAATGGGTCAAATGGTTGCCTTTGGTTGAATGGTGGTATAACACTTCCTTCCATACAACAACAAAAATGACCCCATTTATGGCACTTTATGGATATCAGCCACCATCCATCACATCATATTTAAGAGAAAAATATAAGGTTAAAGCAGTGGAACATCACATCAAACATCAACAATAAGTCCTCCAACTCTTAAAGGATAACCTTGTGTTGGCACATAATAGAATGAAACAACAGGCAGATCAACATCGTAGCGAAATAAGTTTTGATGTAGGTGATTAGGTATTCCTACGGCTACAACCATATAAGCAAATGTCCCTCAAGCAAGCGAAGAAGGATAATAAATTATCACCAAAGTATTATGGTCCGTACAAGGTGTTACAAAATATTGGTACTATGGCATATAAATTGGAGCTTCCTACAACTTCTCGATTGCACCCAGTTTTCCATGTTTCATGTTTAAAGAAGGTTATAGGCGGCAAGCTCCTAGTTCAAACAATATTTCCAGAACTTGACGAGGAAGGAAAAATTTTATTGGAACCAGAACCAGTCACAGAAACAAGAACTTGACAGCTACGAAATCGATCAATTTCAGAGTATCTTATCAAGTGGAAGAACTTATCGGCTGAAGATTCCACATGGGAGAATGAGAATTTTATATAGAAGCATCCATAACTGCTCAAGCATTGAGGACAACACTTTTTTGAAGGAGAGGGGCATGTTGGGTCCCTATAACACTAGTACTAGCAGGAAACCCTCACTACGCTCCTAGATATATTCTTATTGAGCCGGTCAAACATTTATTTTGTAATATATTACTAAACAGATAGTTTCAAATGTTAAGCCTCGATCTGTCTGTTAACATCAAATGAAAGTTCCCGAAAGGTCTTGCCCCTCTCCTGAATAAGAAAAATATCCACTGCCTCTTTCCTTAGCTATTTATATCCATAGTTGGTTAGTTCTTTTCAAGCGGGAATTCACCCTCTAAATCTTTATATTAAGTAGGTGCCGCACCTAAAGACATTCCTAACGTAACGGTCAAAGACATTACCCATTACTATTGTAGTTGTATCCCTATTAATATTGTTGTGCCCCTATTGTCCCCATATTATATATTATGTGCCCCATAGAATCCCTCTATTGTTATTTTTGTGGCTTTATATTATTATTGTTAGGTCGGCTAGGTTATATTGTGACTCCTTAGACTCCTATATATAGAAAGGAGGTTTTTTCATTTGAATCATCAAAGAATTGTTCATTTATGTAATGTAAAGGAGGTTGCCCCCTCGAAGAGGCCGAATTCTAAGGTGTTGATCTATCTTTTCTATCTTTTTCTTGAGTTGGTTTCATAACATACAATGTTTCATGAAGCAAATGCATGGTTGTGACAAGTATATAGGACTAACATACGACTCCATTATAACAAACCTATCACCAAAAAA
This sequence comes from Pinus taeda, assembly GCA_000404065.3. NCBI lineage: Eukaryota > Viridiplantae > Streptophyta > Pinopsida > Pinales > Pinaceae > Pinus > Pinus taeda. The sequence goes on along the minus strand of APFE031170891.1, from coordinate 179,147 downwards.
TGACTCTAATGACCCAAGTTTACATCATGCACACAACCTAATGGGGATACATCAATTATATACAAAATAATACATGACTTGGACTTCCATTGACCCATACATTTCTGATTTGAAAAAACATACTAGACACCATGGGCCTCTCCATGAACAATATGCCAGCAAGATAGAAAAATAAAGGTACATGGATTTTACATCTGCACATAAGTGTTCTCTCATCTATGCATGCCAAATACAATAATATAACATGACTACATGGCATGAATGAGCAATGATATATGCTCCATATAGTAGCACCAATAAAATTGTAATATACAACATGTGCATCAAATACAAGTTCTCCATGAGAAATGATCATCTCTCAATGTGTAGCAGCAACAATAGGAGCACTATCCAAACCATAAGTTAGTGCATGGCCACTCAACACTTTTTCCATCACCATCCCAAATAATGAATATCCTGCAACAAGATCATAAAATCCACTAGCAACCACCATGCTCCACACAGGTACAAAAATAAAATCATCTAATAGGATAAACATGGCAATATGTCATAGAAGCGACAACAAATACATATCCCCATCATTAGAATAAACATTTTCTCCATATACAAGAATCCATATAAATCAACATTACCCAAACATATGAATATCCAACACATCATAAGCAGCATCATGCTTTCTCTCCATGCAATAGAAACATATAATTTAGCCATCTAATACATATTAGCAGCATTCATGATTCATATAGAGATGAAAACATAAGAAATAAGGTATATACTCTAGATGAGCCAACTCTAACACATCATCATATCTCCATGGCAGCAACAAGTATAATAAAGCATGTCATAACTATGATCTAGCAATGAGAACACTAGTAGCATGTCAAGTTTTCCATGCAACCATACTATCTCATCCAACTAGTAAAGTGTGGTAGCAACAATAAAAATCATCCTGCATCAAATCAATGTCAAATATATGCACAACGAGCTCCTCAATGCTAACACTTTGCAAGTCCATTAGGAAGCACAAATTCTCCCCCTGAATGTGTGATCCTCCATTACACAATTACATGGCTACGATATCTTCATTAGCATCAATAGAAACCAAATATATAGTTACTCCAAAACTATCAATAGATGTACATGACTGATCCAACTAAAATCAAACTGAAATAGAAATAGATCATAAATTAAAATGCACTTCAAACTTCATGAACTCCCACTAAACATAATATACCTCATGATCATATTGATCTTGTGGACCTGAATATGCATGCCTGAACTAGATCCAAAACTCATTATTGTTGGTACTCCTCAATCTGCCAACACTCCCCCTGAGACCATGCTAGTCTCATGCATATTGTTGCAGTCAAGTAGATCTAACATGCAAGAACGGCCTGTAGTGGGAATTGATCTCATCTATTTTGAACCTGATGAGTAATACTACTCTCTTGGTCTCTTCTTACTTTTCACTCTTCCCTTCAGCACATACACATTATCTAGTGTCTTTATTCCCTTGGGAATCACTCTCTGTGATCCTTCCTTCCGGATGATGCAACATTTAGAGTTGAAAATCACTTCCTTACCCGCATCAATCATTTGGATCACACTCAAGATATTATGATTTAGGTATTCAATGATCCAAACATCTTCTGCATGTGTCCTCTTCTCACCAAGATTGGCTTTTTTGCTTCCCAACACTCTAGTTGTTTCACTACCTTCAAACACAACATGACCACTCTTGCTTTTATTGAGATAATGAAAGTTTCTCATATGTCCTGACATATGGTGTGAGCATCCACTATCTATATACCACATGTCAACTTCATCATAAGAACAAAGTGCAATTCCACATCTTCCTAGTTGTTTCTCCTTTTTCCATGTGTTCCTTGGTTGCACATTCTCCCTTGACTGTTGCATTTGAACAAATGGCCTCAATGATATAGGAATCTTACAATCCCTGGCCATGTGTCCAAAATTATGGCACACATAAAAATCTATATGACCAAGATATGTCTCCAAAGTATCTTATATTTTTTTGCTTATACTTGACCTCCATATTCTAACGTTCGATCTGCAATAATGTCTTTGTGCCCAAACATATTACGAGCAAAACAATGACCATTGAAAGAACTTGTATACCTGAATGTAAGTCCTCTTTTTGGTTGATCATACTTCTACATGGATGTGTGTATTCTCCTTCTACAATCAAATGCCACATGACCAAAATTGTGACAATTGAAGCACACAATCTTGTCCATCAAGGGGACAAAGGATTTTTTATTTCTCCCCTAAAATATGCCACCATAAATCCTAGGGGCGAATGGTTTTCTTACTTCTCTTATTTGTTGATACTAGCAGATCTATTTTCTTTCTCCTTTCCTGCTACTATTGTTGGTCACATTCTTTGTTGCAGGCTTCTTTGGTTGTACTTTTTTATTCTTTCCTGCATGAAAACTTGTCTCGTCCTTTTGAAAATTTCTACTAGATTTTCTCATTGCTATGGTGCTCTTTACTTTTTTCCAACTGCTGGTTCTTTTCCTCAAGATCCTTTCTCAATTTTTAAGTTTCACCTTCAAGCACTTCAACATAATCCTTCCTATATTTTTTCTTGTTGCAATTGACTTCTTCGAATATTTTTTGTTATGCCAACTGTGTTCTCAAGGTAGTGATTTCTTCCATGATATTTTTCTCCTTTTGATCAAAACCCTACAATTTCCTCTCATGCTCCTTGCATACATTTGTTATTCTACCAATTTCACTAGAAAATTATTTAATAACAATCATGGAAGATTCATATTTATCCTTAAGGAGCATATAATTGTGATCATCATCTCTTTCACTAACTAAATCTAAATCATTGTCATTACCACTATCAGAAATATAACTCAAAAGTAATTCATTACAGCTTATACCTTCAGATTTATTGTTCCTTTTCATAGTTGGTTCAACTAGATCTTCCTTCTTATTTTTGTTGCTCTTCTCAACCTCTTCACCATTTTTGTTGTTGTTGGCTCCATATAACATATGCAATCTATCCCAAACTTCTTTAGCAGATTTCAAATCTCCAATTTTCTCTAAATCTACATTATGGATTTTTTCTAAAATAATTCGCCTTGCTTGAGCATTTTGATTACGTACTTTAGATGAAGGAAAATGTTCATCATATCCTTCACAAACCAATCTCCAAATGTTAGAGCCACAAAGTAATAATTTATTTTTCACACTTTCTTTCCATACCTTTAAATTTGCAGCAGTAAGAATTAATTTCCTTGGAGAACTCATTGAAAACAAAATGCAAATTTCTACCAAAATCTCCAAGATCCACTCTCCAGTGATCAAGATGCAACTGAGATTCATTACTCTGATACCAAATGTTGGAAACTAGATCAATATTGAGAGGGGGGGTGAATCAGTAGTGAAGGAACTTATAACTTTTTATCCAAATTATTAATCTTTAACCATGCATAAAATGAAACATATAAATAGAAATCAGAGCATCAAAAATGAACATGAAACATGAAAACCATTCAACACATAGAACACAAGTATGTCTGGTGGAAAACCCACTCTAGGGAAAAAAAAACCACTTGTTGTTGTTGCGCTACCCAAATATTCTATTATGTCTAACAATTCTTTACATATAGATTCAAATGGCTAATTTTATATGGAGACTCTTTCTCATGCGGATCTATGGACGACCATCTGTTGAAGGCCACCACGATCAACAATCCTCACCCAGTTACTCCTGAACTATCAATTTCCTCTACATATTCTAATCTACTAGAATCCACCACGACTAATGAGCCTAGCCCAGTTTCTTTTGAGCTATCCAACCACCATTGGATTGAGAAAACTGCTTACTTAAATTGATTTCACCGAAGTCGTCCAAATCCACTCCATTATGTGGTTCTTGTCTCAAAATATTTTAGACTGGAACAAAGAACTACTCAACATGACCACTGCAACAACATATCATCAAAGTACACAATGAAAAACCAAATCTCCAATCTGCAAATACACCACAAACTGTAATACAATCTCTCCACACACTTATACCAATCCACACTTCACCTTCTCACTCACTATATAAAGATGATGGTTTAAACATGCTTCAACTAACTGCTGCGACACTTGTAGTCTGCTTCAGAAATTATGTAATACAACTCACACATCTTGCACAGAATCCTCCAATCTCACACTCTCTCAAAACACCAAGAAAATCAACCATATTATCATTGAGCTTCATCTAATATATATATGAACTGAGGTGCTCAACTCAATAATTACCAAGAACTACTGAGCTCCAAAAACTATATTCATATGCTTGATTTGATATGGATTCATCTTATCGACTTGATCAAGCCACTAACTCCACTTCATAAAAGATATTTTCAATGTTAATCACTTTCTAGAAGCTCCATGGCCTTTTCTAACCTTTACATGAAACGTTTCGAACAGGATAAGCTGAAAAAACCATAAATTAACCTAAGATGCATGAGGAATGCAGAGAATAACAATTAGAGGATGTATACATGGCTCTTGTGAAGGAAACTTGTGTATCTTCTTGGGTATACATGACTCTTGTGAAGAAAAATTGTGTATATCCCTTAAACCTCAAGTTTTACATCTATTTAAGCCACCACTTAGAGATGATCTCTATGAGTAAGGTAGGGACATCATGACACACCTCCACACACACTTTGACCTCATGAAAACATGCATAAAGCTCAAAATAGGGCATCATACTCATAACTACATTACATACATCAAGTGATCACCATCTAGTAGTTCATCTCTTCTAGAGCTTGTACAATATTTCCAACGCCCGTAGAAACATCTCTAGTACCTGTAGCAACATTCCAACCACCTACAGTAGTAGCATCTTCAACATATGTAGAAATATCAACCTATGGAAAGTCAACATAAAATTCCCAACATCATCACAACTCAGCCTCCAAAATCATGCCACAACCAAGTTGACATCAATGCCAACCAACAAACCAACTAGTTGAACACTGCAACAACAAAACACTCATCACACGTCATCATAAGATTGACATAAGCATATGACAAGTAGCACCAAGACCATATTGACATCAATTCCAACATCATATCCTTAAATATTTTATTGTACTCTTGAATTGATTCTCTGGGTTGTTGCTTGATCTCCTAATTTTTTTTTCAAGTGAGATGTTGAACATATTGATCTTTGAAAAAGTTGAGGAAATTATATTTGATTTAGTATGAGGTTGAATGTATGTGAAATTTATAAACCAGGTAAGGAATATTTTTATAAGGGAGTTCGCAAATTGGGCCATATGCTTATCTTCATCATCAATATCATGTGCTTTCCAAAAAAAATTGCAAAAAAACCAATTTCATTTAGAGTCATCCTCTCCTTCATAGAGAGTGATATGGCATAGTACCATTCTTATTTCTGAGGATTCAATTAGTTGATTTACTTTGGCCTGCTAATGGGTTGGTGGAGAACCAATAGGTCGATTATTATGGTCGACTAACTATTGTACTGACTTGACTTGATCATTTATTTGATCAATGCTCACTTCAATGTATTTGTGATTTGTAGATGGTCTTGGTTCATTTTCAACTTCAGCACTTATAGTCAGGAATAATATTTCATTAGTTTGAAAAACTTTATCTATGTTCTCTATAAATATATTCACCAAAGGTTATGAATCTTCATCAAATATGTCTATGAAATTATTATTATATTATGCAAATAAAAAATTTAGTAAGGGGATTCGTTGGTGAGGTCTCTTATTTATAGGAGGATATTATCAACTTCCTCATTTTCGACCCAAGTTTTGTTGGTCGTTGGTATTTCTATGAGAAGTTGATCCTTCAAATTTCATCTTTGTGAAAACATATCAAAGAGGATCATAATTTCATATTCATCTTTTCATTAAGAAACTCACAAATTCTAGGGCTAGTTATATTTAACGCTAGAGATTGACATAACGAAGGTCCTAAGTCATCAACATCCATAACTTTGACATGTATCCTTAGGATTAAATACACTTGGAGACTTTCATTTCACTTAGGATCCATCAGTGTTATGCATCTCCACTTTGGTTTTTCTTCGACATCCGCAAAGGAGTCCCATGAACTATTTATTTTTTGATCTGAGCTTCCTAGTTGACTTGAAATATGCACTTTTACATTACATAGCTCATTTCTTTTCTAATAATACTTCTCCCTTTTAATTTTTTGTATATAAATTTTTTGTTTATAATATTTTTTATGGAATTTTTTCCTTCTTTTAGCCTCCTCGTCAAGTGTATACTCTTAATTCTTTCTAGATGAATCACTCCTTCTAATACTAACTTCTTGATTTTAGTCAATTTAATATCATTATGATTTCCTCGTAGATAGTGACCCCCCATTGTCAACCCCAATTTTTTTTGGTCAATGCCAATGTAAGCCATGGGTCTACTTATTTGTTAAGTAGTAGCAAGCTTCTCTAGCATCCTAATAGAAAAGCTCTAAGAATTGCTCCTAGTTTTCCTCCCTTTGTTCCTCCTTGCTACTAATTAAATTGTCAAGGGGGATTAATATTTGAAAATATACCCAATGCCCTTATCGAAAAGAAAAAAAAGAAAAAATAAAAAATTAAATAAAAATAAAAAATAAAAATAAAATAAAATAAAAATAAAAATAAAATAAAAATAAAATAAAAATAAAAAATAAAAATAAAATAAAAATAAAAATAAAATAAAATAAAAATAAAAATAAAAATAAATAAAAATAAAATAAAAATAAAATTAAAATAAAATAAATAAAATAAAAATAAAAATAAATAAATAAAATAAAATTGGAGTAAGCAAATATTGAATAGAGAAAGGAGTCCTGAAATTAGTATAAAATTGTTCTTTTAATTTTTTGAGAGAAGTTTGACCTTCAATTGCTTGTTCTTCATAGTATTCTCTAGCGATTTATTTGGCTCACTCATATAGATTCATTCCACTCTTGAAAATCAGTATAAAAATTTTCTTTTAATTTTTTGAGAGAAGTTTGACCTTCAATTGCTTGTTCTTCATAGTATTCTCTGGTGATTTATTTGAACCACTCATATTGATTCATTCCACTACTAATAATTTTTTACATCAATTGTGCATCAGTATTTGTATGATGCATTAGATAGTTGGTCAATATACTTTTTCAATTCAACAAGGGTGGATTCAATAAATATTTCATGTCTCTATGAAGGATTGAGATCTAGCTTCGATTAGAGATAGTCAATTTCTCTTTGCATAATTTCTCAAGTATTTATTAATTTTCCTCTACCACCCTTCTTCAATCTCTTTTAAATCAACATTTATGTGTGCATCTTAAGCTAACTCAGGCTCAAGAACTACAGAAAAATGACCCAATGTTGTAATATAGGGAATTGCACACATTGTTACTAGCAAATCCATAGACCAAGAAAGTATTAAGGAAAGAGATACATGTAACACATGAGATGGAGAAAATAGTGAATATGAGTAGTGGTATCTAGCCAAAAAACTTATTTGTATTAATCCACAATCATTATGACTTACATTGTTAGTTTTTCTTGTATTTATACCCGACTCTAGGCAATTACAACTAACTAATTGCCTTAACTACTTACACAATTGACCTAACATAAAGTCCTAATTTGATTGGTTAGTTGACCATCTTGCATATTATAAGGAGTCTAGTTGGCTATTAGGACTTGTGCATCTAGTCAATTGAGTCAACTAGCCCTTCAAACATCTCCCAGGAGATAGATAAACGGTGAGATCCAATTGCAACAAGATGCCCTTCTTCCTAAAATTTTCATGTAGATATTATCAATGATTAAGAATAAATTCCTAAGTTACTCGAGAAAGGATTCATCCAACCAATTACTTCTCCATGCAAATCACCCATTGTGCTAGTACTAAAGAAACATGGTACATGGAGAATGTGTGTAGATTTGTAGGCATTAAACAAGATCATGGCGCAAAATCATTACCGTTGTCCTCGTATTCATGATTTTTTAAATAATTTGAGGAATTAAATCCATTTCACTATGGTATACTTAAGTATTGGTTATCATTAAATTATAATTTTATAAGGTGATATTTCAAAATTTTATTTTAAGTCAAAACAAGTTATGTTTGAATGACTAGTTATGCGCTTTGGGATTTGTAATGGTCCTACTACTTTCATGTGAGTTATGAATCATGTATTTAGGTCATTAATAGATGCTTTTGCATTAGGTTAATTAGATTATATCATGCATTTCAGTCAGAATTGGGAAAATCACGTAATGCATGTCTTAGATGTTTTGGAAAAGGAGGAAATATGTATAAAGATGTCAAAATCTGAATTTGGTAAAATATCTTTAGTTTATTTATGTTGTGAATTGAAACTCAATCCATCTAAAGTTGAATCCATCACAAAATGGCATAAGCCTAATAATTTAACAAAAGTTAGGATCTTCCTGGGAGAAATTCAGTATTGGAGAAGTTCATTCCTAAATTTTCATTTATTGCATACCCTTTTACTTGCTTTGACAAGTACTGGTTAGGTCTTTCAATGGGGAGGAAAATAGAAAAAAGTCCTCAAATTTTTGAAATAGAATATTAGTACATCCCCAACTCTATAATTTTCAGATTTATACCAACCATTTGAGATTGAAACCAATGTAAGTGATTACGCCATGGAAGCAAAGTTAATTCAATGAAGGAAACTAATTTGTTACCATTTTTAGACCTTCACTAGTGCAGTAAGAAATTATCCTACCTATGAAAAAGAATTGTATACTTTGGTTTAGAGTGTGAAGAAGTGGAAAACATCATTTTATGGGAAAAAAGACAAATTATCATCCATATGGATCATTATCCTTTGAAATATGTTCAATCATAGCTAAGTTACAACAATCACGACAATTCTGATAGATGGGATTCTTGTAATAATTTCACTTGGTCATCAAATATAAGAAAGGTATACAAAAAAAAGTTGATATGTTATCAAGACCTTATGTTATTGAATCCGTTATTTTATGACATAGTTATTTAGCTCATAAAATTTATATCAAACAATATGCTACAAATGAAGATTTCAGGGATGCATATGAAACATGTACACAAGTAGAAGAATTAGATTATCTTGTTCAAAAACTACTATATCATCTTGGTAAAATGTGTATTCCGAGGGATGAAAGAGTACATGTAAGAGAATCAAAATAGTAGCTTGGTTGAAACATTATTGTTATTTTCCTTGGATGAATGAAATTGTGTCCAAATATATAAAGGAATGGGTCATTTTTGCTACTAGAAAACCAAGTAACAGAAAATTAGGTTTGTAAATGCCACTTCTTATACCTTTTTGTCCACTGGAAAGTGTGTTGATGGATTTTGTAGGGGGTATACCTATTTCTAAAAAAGGGGATGACCAATTGTTTGTGATAGCAAATATATTTACCAATATTTGTGTCTTGTTTCCTTGTAAGAAGTAGGTAACATGAGAGAAAATTGCACATTTTTTCTTTCAAAATGTTTGGGTTCATTTTGGTCTTCCCACATCCATTATATTTGATCAAGACTCTCACTTCCTTCCATAGTTTAGGTAAACTTTGTAAAATTTGTAGGGGTTAAAGGAAACCAAGCATCAAAAAATCATTGTTTTTCATTCATAGACCAATGGAAAAATGGAAGTGGTTAATATGACAGTGATACATATACTCCAAGGATATTGTAGCAAGCATCCTAAGCTTGGGGATGACCAATTGCATTCTATACAACATGCTTGTAACCATTCCATACATTCTTCTACACTTAGGTATCATTTTGATACATCTTTTGGATAGTTTACTAAGTCTCCTTTGGACTTCAATTTTGGCTAAGATTTAGTGGTGGATGGATATAACAATGTAGATAAAGGCATGAAGTTCATGTAGAATACCCAATTGGTTCATCAAGTTGTACATGATAAATTGGAAAAGAGCCAATCCAAGTTGCATAAATATAGGCATGAAAAGCATCAGGTTGATCATAATTTCCAATTCAATGATCAAGTGTGGTTATACATTGCCAAGAACATCATGAAGGTGAAGGTAAAAAACTCAATCCAATAAAGTATCATCCATGTAAAATTTTGGAGAAGATTGGTGATAAAGTTTTCGGTTACATTTACCTCCATATATGTAAATGTATTTAGTGGTGAATGTTGAAAACTTGAAACTATATGAACCTTTTATGATTATGGATCAAGGTGAGAGAATGTTTCAGTTACTTCAGTTGGTTATTTTGCTCCTAAATATCTTTATAAGTTGTAAGAAGATGTTATTCTTGATAGAAATATTAGGACTTTGTAAATAGGTGATGTGTAATATCCTCATTTAGGTCTAAAAGGAATGCATCCAAGTGTGATGGATGAAAATTGAAAAAGTGATGGATTTATACCCTCACCTGCTAAATGAAATCAGAATTTTGGTGGTCCAAAAGGTTCTTAGTGGGGAGGATTCCCAAAATTGATCCAAATCAATGGTCTTAAATTTTAATTTAAAGGTATCCATACCAAAGAGCTAATCAATATATTTTTACCACAATTTGAATGGGCTGAATAATCATTGTATACAAAAGTTATGGCCTTCAAAAGTTGAAGTAAAAAAAAAAGGTTGGCACTGACACATGGCATATGCTAGATTGACATGTGGTAAAATTACAAGATAATGCATGCTATGGAAATAGTTTTCACATGGCATGATGATAGGATGATGTGGCACACATAGAAAGACACATCAAACAACAACAGGATGATGTGGCATGCTAGCAAGTTACCACATGGACCAACCAGTAATCACCACATGACACCATGTGAGCCAACCAAAGGCTTCCATGTGGACATTCTAGTAGAGCTTACATGATGCATGGATTATCTCTTCTACATGGCATATGACATGTGTGGTGGTAGAAATCCCAAATATTTTGGAAAATAATTAACAAACAAATATAATTTGGAAATAATTAATATATTTGGGAAATCATATCCCAAAGTATATGTTATATCACAATCCAAAAATGTATTTGATATCCCATAAAAGGTGCAACTAACAGTCGAACTTTTGACCTCCTCCATAAAAACCATACACTTGGATATTACACTAAGATGAATTGGACACATAGATATGTGAGCACGAAATTCTAGATATGGTGATTAAACAATTAATTAAAACTTTATTTTTGGAATATTATCCGACAAAATCATGTAACACAAGGAATCAAACATGTGACCTTACCAATATAACCCACATACCTTATAATTACACCACAGGTCTTTCATGTAAAGTATTATGCCAAGAATTGTTTACAAGGTTTAGTTTGAAGTTGTTTTATGAATGAAGGCCTTATATCCTTTTTATTTGTTGGAAGAGGCTAGGGAGAGTGTTCCAAGAATGTTGTGGTCTTCCTATAAGGATCTTAAAACATTTCTATTTCATTTTAGATATCATATTGATGTAAGAAGGCATTTTAATGTACTTTTTTGCATCTTTTTAATGGATCGTATGCTCATTTGAAGTGGGACCGAAGATGTAGCCCAAGAGGGGTGAAATATGTTAACATGTTGTTATTTGTCTTTATTATTAATAATTATTTTTTAATTATGTATTTTAAATTCTCATAAAACTTTATTAATTTCATTTAATTAATAAAGTTGTGGAAATAATACAAAGGCAATTTAAGAATTTAATTTTGGATCAATGAGTGCAATTTCCCACATCATTGGTATCAAAGCACTTCCAACCTAGCCCTAGAATTTGGTATTTCCTCCTTATTTCAATAGTTTTTTATTTTATGATCTAGTTTTGGGATTGTTGGAAATCACTCTGCAAGGTCATTAATGGCTATTTGATTTGTGCAGAAGGAACTCCCAGTTGTGATTCAATGACTAATCTTCCTCGCATTGCATGCACATAATACGCTACCACATCTTTTCTTCATGGCATTTGGATTGAGTAAAAATGTGTCCTTTCTAAAGTATACACTCCAGAATAACTCATATTGAGCCAAGAGCCTCTTTCTTACAGCAGTCAAAATACCTACAATGAGAACACTACAAAATATCACAAACAATTGTCCATATCCCAAATTATAGTTGGAAATCCTTGCATGCATAAAGATCCAAGGACTAATGCACTATATCCTAAATTTGATATTAAGAAAATTTATCATGGTTTGAATCAAATTTGTGGTATTAGTATGCTTTCCATCACATATTTTTAGAGTTTGATTGAAATTTATAGCACTAGCATGCTTTGGAATCTTTATATACTAGGCTATGGCTAACATTTAAATTACTCAACAATTACACAATGATATTTTAGGTTCTTCATTACATCAATAGAATCAAAATAGCGTCCTAATCTCCATTTTTCTATATCATTTCATAATCAAAGACAATTTTGGCAACTTTCCCTCCTTTATGTGAGCTAGGCTCATCATGGCACTCTACCTGATAGCAATCTCACTACATATTGATATCCTAGAATATACTCTACATTTTGGCATGCTCTCACCTCTAAGATTGCACATAGGAAATAATTCCATCAATGCCATACTCATACACCTCCATTCGATATTAAATATTTCCCTCAAGTGTCACCTCAACTATTTCCACAATTATTGTCTTCCATGCTTGGAATGAAGTATTATCTCTCCATGGTATAGATAAAATTACGTGAAATAAAATTGTACATTTTAATTCCAATATGAAAATTGCACAACCTTTTAGGTCACTATTATTTTTAATAATTTATGTTCAATACCAACTTGCCTTGATTATGGGTTTCTTTGTAACACTACCTTGAGTGGTGATTTTCCCCATTTATCATGCATTTTCGTAAGTATTCTTTGGTATCCATGACCCTTGGAGTTTACATACCTTATTTTAGTGATTATTTAAGGAATAAAAGTCCCAAAGTGTTGGGCATGGAATCCCCCCATAGCATGTTTTGGGGCTGAAGGCCCAAGTTTTGGTCAAAGATGTTGTAAAACTCAGCAAATTGCGGGCGCGGAGCGCGAATTGTATAGTTGAGTCATAGGGTTGTCTGCCCTAAACATTGTATTGTAAATTAGTGTAAAGTCGGCCTACCCATGGTCCGCGAACCATGGGATTGTATAAATAGAGCAAGGCTCTAAGTTGTAAAGGCAGTGTTGAATAGAAAGAATAGCGAAGGAATGGTTCGATCTTAGAGTAGAAGTTTAAGTGTCTTGGGTTTTAGTAGTAGGAAGAGGCTTTGCAGCTGAGTGCGCAGAGGCCTAGTAGAGTCCGCAGCTGAGTGCGTGGAACCCTACAGCTGAGTGCGCAGAGTCGAGTCTGTAATCAGGACAGAAAGCTAATAACGAGAAGTTGATTCCTAATTTTATGTACTTGTTGTGCTTATCTTCTTTATGTTTATGATCATTTATGTATTGCGCGCACTGATATAAATGTTGGATATGTTGTAATAACCCTAAATATTACACACATAAGCTAATTAAATGGTTAATAAGTGAGGAACTTGGGTATTATATGAGTCGCACCTGAACAAGGTTGTGTTGAAGCCGCACTGCAGGTCGTGAAGGGATCATAAGTGCGTGCAGCGATAGGTCAGACCGCAGACCTCCAGAAACCCATCAGACACCCAAGGGTGTGGAAACCTGGTTTTAGCACCCTCCCATACTACTTCGGGTGAGACCTCAGTCGACGCTCCACGGACTGTTGCTAAAAGGGCCAGTAGTATTGGGATTTGCTTGGCTAAATCATCTTCGAACCTAGGTTAGGCCCCACCAAGCCAACAAATGGTTTTGTTGTCGGGACTAGGATCTGCATACAGGATGTTTGATGTCGTGCCACTGGAACCCTACAAAGAAAGAAATTGAAGAGCGGTTGGACAAGAAGATTCATGAGTTCACGGCACAAGAAAATAGAAATCCGTGAGTATCTAAGGAGTAGTGGTTGGATTGCTACTTGTACACTAAAATCCATGAAATATTCTTTGCATCCTTTCCATCTGAGTTGTATGAGTGGATCGCAAAATTGGCAGACAGCCAGGGAAGGTGTAGGCTCGACAAACCAATAATGTGGACTCCGGAACTAGTGTGCATACTAGAAGCCTCGAAAAAGAAGATAGCATGAGCTGTGGACCACTGGCTCGATCAAATAATAGAAGGATTTATCACTAAGTTCATGGTAGACACAACCATCAGCTACAGTGAGGCAGAGCGACATTTTCTCAAGGGACTACGAGGTAAGTATGTTAAATCTTTGAAGACTTGGATTAAGATGTTATTGTGTGAAAAGTGGGTTATGCAAATAAATTAATGTTTGGGACTATGTGAAGCCGAAGGATCTACAGAAGTGGAAGTAGTGGAGAATCAGAAAATAGTCCCTTAATTTCACCCTTGTGAGAGAGCGAGGATGAGCTCACAAAGGCTTCTCTGAGGAGCGCGGTCAGTTTGATAACACAGTGAATTCTGCATTTACCACCTCCACCCACACCACCACCCGCTTCACCCCCCTCATCTCCATCTCCACCCACTCCACCTCTGCCACCTCCTCAGTTCAGTATGGCGAGCGTGATCAAACTACCAGTATTCAGAGGAGTAGGAAATGAAGATCTGGACCAATTTTGGTTCATAGTAAGGGTAGTATGGGAAGCACAGGGCATCATGGATGATAATATCAAAAAGACTACACTAGTGAGCGCGTTGCAAGATCACGCATTAACATGGTATATCAAGCATTCGAATGACCACTCGAATGCAGGAATTAAAGAGATCCAGAATGTGTTGAATAGGGAATTTAGCAGGCCAAAATCAGAGACGTAGTCAATCATCAAGTTTAAAGAGATTGCGATGCTCCTAGGCGAGACCCCCTAGGATCTGGACCAATGGCTAAAGAGTACGATCCATGAAGCCAATATGACGTTAACAGATGCGTAGCATCACGCATGGTTTGTGGCCTCACTTATGCCACACTTAAGGATGGCACTGTACCAGAAAAAATTTTCTACCCAGGCTAAAGTGTTGGAGATGGCAATGAAGTTGCATGAGAGCCCTATACAAGAACCTGGATTGGAAGTCCAATAGATCCATGCGCAACTATAGAATCTATGTCTGGAAATGCAAAGTTTGAAACAGGATAGGGCACCTCGGCTAGAGGCACGCAAGGAAGTATGGCGCATAAAATGCAAAGGCCGGGGCCATGACAAAGATCATTGTCTGGTATTCGTGAACTACTTGGCAGGAGGAGGGCCAATGCCATTAAGACCGAAGGCACAGGCGAAGCCGAGCACGTTGTCTACATTATGGTGTGCAATCTACCAGATAGGAGGAAAACGTACCATGGATAATTGTCACCTATTGCAAAAGTATACGCAGACATCCCAGCAGTTGTTTTGTAATTTCTGCAGGTCGGTAGGCCATGACGAACACACCTGTCGAAGCTATGAGCTAATGATGGATTAGACTCCTACCTATAGGGTGCAGGCTAAAATGTGAGCCCTCGACCCAAATGCAATAATGGCACGCGTTGGGTCTCAGGGGCGTAGTCAAGTTCGAGGTGGAATGGGACCAGGAAGGGGTCGCGGTCAGATAATTTGCAACAAGTGCGGAGGGCCAAGACATTATGCCTGTGATTTTACAAACCCGACTAGGATATCATGTTGGTATTGTAGCCAGTTTGATCATGAGGTAGAAGATTGCCCTTTCCTGATAGAAAATGTGTGCAAAAAGGGGGTACTCCAGCGCCCTCTGACCAAGAATTTACAAATTATGAGGTCTGAACCATGCGAGGAAGACCCAAATGTAAACATGATGCTCAGAAGTGGTATGACAATGAGAGATGATAAAAGGAAGCAACCAAAAGAAAGCATGTCGGTTCGCAGGGCTCCTACAAAGGAACCTGAGTTTGATTTAGAACGCGCAAAGGAGACATTTATGGAAGCTAAGAAGAGATTCACAGAGGCCTCCACTTTAGGTACTAAGGATCAAATAGAACCAGGGATGGATCCTTCCATGCTCACTACCTTTCTGGAGACATGCATGAAACTACTGCACGACAGTAAGGCAGTCAAAGGGCTACAGGAACTGATCACTAGGTGAGCGGAGTCAGGAGAACCGTGCATGGTCCAAAAATTGGGAAAGCATGCATTACACACAGGAAGGGAGATGAGGTTGACTGCGCAAATAGGCAAGTACTAAATGGATCAGGTAATCCTGGATCTAGCTTCGGACGTGAAAGTACTACCGAAGAGAACATGGGAACGCATGGGCAAACCTGCGTTAAAATGGTCCCCTATTCAGTTACGAATGGCAAACCAACAGAAGATTTTGCCCATGGGTAGATTGCAAGGGGTAACATTAGATATTGAGGGAGTGAGCGTGCAGGCAGATTTTGAAGTGATAGAGATTTTCGATGATAGCAATCCCTATCCTGTGCTACTAGGAATAGATTGGGCTATCGATATGAATGGATTCATAAATTTGAAGAAGCGTAAAATGACGTTTGAGAAAAAGTCACTACGCGTAGTAGTACCACTGGACCTAGCTGAAGGAACGTTATACACTGAACCAGTGTGCGATGATGATAGTGACGACGATCTCAACTATACCTATAATATCACTACACAAGGAGAGGATTGGGTGAATCTGACTATGGATGGGAGGATTTCGTGGGAGCACGAATGCTCCTACACTTTGGATTCAGATGAAGAGATAAAGCGATGGAAAAATCGACTGCACGAAGTAACAATGCTGAACTGCAACATGATGATCAAATCATTGTGTTGCATGAAAATAGAGGCAAGGGAGCTTCCGACATATGATGGATTATCAGCAGTGGATGAATTCCTGAGCAAATTCGAAAATGCAGTAATAGAGCAACAACGGTTCGATGCACTGAAGTGGGCACTGTACACAATACCTGCACGATGGTGGGGTACGCATCAAGGAACTTTTGAAGACTGGCACAGATGCAGAAGGATGATGTGCCTATGTTTTGGAAAACCCCAACTTCGAATGAAAGCCAATCAGCTGGGGCGAAACAACTTGTGCGCCCACCTTTCCTGATGGGTACAGGCATATGTTGTACAATCCACACAAGTGCATAGCCTAGAGAATCAGAACAAACCACAATGACAGGAAGGACTACACACGTTACTAATTCCCCACGATGAGGCATTGGTAGGGTGCACGAAGTACTGAACAAGGTTTACCAGAAGAAATCAACTGATTAGGACTTGCGCGTGCCAGCGGTTCAATGGGCTTATAGAACCATATGCAAAAATCTGAGCACGGAGATGATTTCAAAGGTGTGAAACAGAGTAGAACCTGAGATTTCTGAAGGAAATACCAAAAGGAATCCATGCGTAATAGCTCCTGCAGTTACGACAGTGCACGAAGACCAGGACGAAGGAATCACATAGCTACACAAGGATGACCATAGAAGGATTTGGGAAGCCACTGAACAGGGAAACCTCAGACTTCACGAACTCAAAGAGGATAGGGTACAATTAAGGAAGAAAAGCATGTTGATGGATGCTGAGATCAAAATACTGGAAACTAGGGTCACGCAAGCATATCTCGTCGATAAACCAAGGATGACAAGGCAAGATACGAATGTTCATACCACTGCATTGGAAGAGTGTCGCTAAGAATTATGATTTTATTACCATAGCTGAGACCGCACCTTACCAAACGTAGTAACAAGGGAAGCACACCACATAAGATAAAGCACATGGCACCAGCTATCACGAGGGAAAGTGAGGAGTCTCCATGTGCTATGCTGGAAGGCAAGTTGCAGCCTCACACAGGTGGGGCGACCACTTGACTAACCGTGGGGAGCACATTCTTAGCGCTCCAGATAGTTGAAAGGAAGCACGAGACTCTAAAGGAGTTTGTTTGGGAACTGCACGGTAAGGGAGGTGCACGCAGACTCAGCATGGTACAAGGTTCACACCCGCGCACAGGGGGTTGCGCTGCCGCGCGGGTAGGCTGGGAAGTAATTGTTGACGTCACTGTTCATGACGAGATGTCCAATTTAAGGCAAAAGAGAGCACACAACGAGAAATTAAGATACGAATTAAGAGTTAGGTTTGGGACAATCGGCCACCAAGAATGCATTAATGACTTAGAAGTGGGGGAAATAACCGAATTTAAATTCAAAAGACACTATAAAACTCCAAGAACTAACCACGAGACAGCACTTGGTTGTTTGAGATTTGAGCAATTGCAGAGTATTGAACGTCGAGCAACCTTACCATATTTAAGTACGCAACAGAGCATATCATGTGAAAACACGATGACTGCTACCAGGCCAGGTGTGATATTTGTTGAAGATACCACTGAGGAGCCCGGGGATGCGGTGGTTGCGTCAGAAATTCCAAAATCACCCCGGACGCTGCAACCGAAGAAAGATAAACAGACTATGGGACCAGTCTGCATGTCCCCAAGAAACTTGTGGTTTGGCAAGATATCAAGGGAAGAGAAAGTCAAAGTTGTCACTGTTGAATCAGACGAAGAGGGGGAGGACTTACAAGCCCTAATTGATCAAATAGAGGCACAAGACGACGTGGAGGAGGACGTCCCACCAATGCCTTCTGTAGCAAAGTTACCCATGTATATCCCTCCATGGAAAGGGAAAGTTATGGTGGCCAAAGACCTGGAGGCTATGAAGAGTGTGCTCTAGACCCCACTCCTCCCTGGCGGAATTACTGTTGAAGGTCCGCCCCTAAGTTGGGTGCCTACCGTGAAATTCGAAGATTGGGAACTCACAAACAGCGGGAAGGTCCCGCACCTGGCAACGGAAATCTTTATGAAACAAAAGTTGGAGCGGTCAGTAATCATGTTGGAGCCAAGAAAATGGTTGTGCAGTGTGGAGAAGACCAAGCTACTTCATCTATGATGGATACCCCACTTTCACCGTGCACCCATCACCATTTTCGTCATTAGGAAACTATTGTTTCTGGTGCATGATGGGTATCTATGGCTAGAGGAGCCTATTCCCATCAGGGAGGAGCTTATTCATAGGATTTCTTGGCTTCCCTATAAGGGAAGGGACCCTGCAGAGATAGCTAGTAAAAGCAGTGATTTGGCGCTTGGAGAAGCCATGAAAACTAAATACAAGCTGCAAAAGAAGAAGTGCGGCTATGAAATTGTGAGTATCAAGGACAAAGGTGTGTGTGTAGCCACCCAACTCTTGGCTGACAAATTAATGCAGAAGTGTCACGTCGATGAAGTACCAGTGCTTGTGGTTGTGCTACCCGAATAGTGCACGGAGGGGGTCCAGTTCAACTGGGTTGAATTCCTCTGTGAGGAATTTTTAATGAACTGCAAGGAGGCCCAAGAGTAGGGCAATACCTTCCACTACGCTTGGTTGATATTATCCATCTTGTTGGTAGTAGGTGAACTACCGGAAGATAGCCAGTTCCTACCTATCAACCATGACCTACCTAGGATCATGAAGTACACTTCACTCTAGGCCACTAAGGATGCGAAGCGGATTCACGCAACCAAGGTTTTTTGGGTGCTGATGGAAGTGAGCATCCAGAAGTGGATCAATAGAAGACCACGATTGTCTCCCATAGTGTACGCCACTCTGTAGAGATTTGCAGAGTTTAAAGCAGACATGCACAACATTCATGTCCAGGTGCAGAAGGATCCATCAAAGGAATGGACAAAGTTCCCATTTATTGCTACTGACGATGCCATCTTCACAGCGTTGGAAACATGGCTTCCAGAGTGGTGCGCCCCAGACTTGGCAGGAATAGAAAGGGCCACAACTCAACAAAGGAAGAAGGACACCAAGTTGCACATCGTGCAGCTAGCCAAAAAGAGGTGCCAGGAAAAAGCAGCAGCAGAGGCAGGTGCATAGCAGAAGCCAACCAATCCAGCAACAGTAGTAGAAGATACAACAACAGCACCAATGGAAGAGGCCGTGGAGGGCCATGACATGTCCACAAGACAGGGGGCTGAGGACATAAACCTGGTTGAAGAGCACGTGAACCCAAAAACCACTTCACAACAGTTGAAGTGGCTGCGCGTCCCTAAGAAACTGGTCCCCAGAAAGAAGGTTAAAGCATCAAAGACATCTATCGACCCAATCACGCTTATAGAAGGTGATATTTTTGACATCGGAAAAATGGTTCGCGATGTCACCAAGGATGCGCTCCAAGAGGTAATGATGGAGTAGAAAACTGTGTTGGGGGTGCTAAGAGCATAGGTATAGGAACTACAGGTGCAACCCCCATAGACAGGAATGATGGCCCCTTATGTCGTCGTAGGTATGTCAGAGGTGGAACAGATGTTGCTCGACCGAATGACCAACACCTTTGTATTCCCCGAAGGTGCATTAATCGCAGCAAATGAAGTTGATCGAGCTATGACAAGCGAGATTAAGGGACTAAGCTTAAACTTGGCTACCCTTCTGCGAGAAACCTTCTATCAGTTGCAGGATGGGATCGGAGTCGAGCTTCGCGCCAGAGAAGGTTGCGCACTACAGGTCTTGAGCGAACAAAAGATCAATATGGAACAACTCAGCTGGCAACGCAATGAGCTGGTTGTGTAGACTCAAGGACTAGAGTAGGCAGTAGCCAATTCGTGTAGGAACGTCCAAGAATTGGCTGTCCCAGTAGATCTAGCAGTAGTAGATTGGATCCACCGATTAATGACGGGATTCTACGAGGTAAAGGAGGAAGCGACAAGGGTATAGCTGGACCTCAACCTTTATATTGTCAAGCTGCGATTAAAGGCGTAGCCCTCTATGCCCCCGAAAGTTAGGGAACAGTGCGCTGGCACTATTTAGAAAGGGCTAGAGGAAATAGGACAGGTAGTACAGAACTACACCAATATGTTGGAAGAATCCTTCGTGGTCCTCACTTCATTACAGGAGGACCCCAACATACAGCGCCTGGAAACGGAGGCATAGGAGCTTCAAGTATAGTGTGATAGTGTGCACGGAATGGCACAGGCAGTTGTCCTGGCCTAGTGTCTTGAAAAGCTACAACAGGCAAAGGTGTTGAAGGAACAGGTGGATGTCGTGCGATAGAAAGGGGCAGTCTTGAAAGTGCGTGTCTAGCCTTGAATTGATGAGGCCTTCCTCATCACTGCAAACATCAAAGGAAAGCTTTCCAAAATGAAGGTGATGCGTGCCTTAAGATAGGGAGTTTCCCCTGATAGCGAGACCTCGGCCGAGAGAGTAGAGCAGATCCAGCAGATTGCAGATCAGTGTGCCACGGACCTCAGTGAAGCGAAGGAACGGTTCAAAGGGCTCCACGCCAAGATCGCCGCACCAGCAGAGTGACTCGAGATGAGTCCTGATGATTGTGTTGGAGGCCTGTTGGCCATGGAATCCCCCCACAGTAGGTTTTGGGGCTCAAAGCCCAAGTTTTGGTTAAAGATGTTGTAAAACTCTGCGAATTGCAGGCGTGGAGCGCGAAGTGTACAGTTGAGTCATAGGGTTTTATGCCCTAAACATTGTATTGTAAATTAGTGTAAAGTCAACATACCCATGGTCCGTGGACCATGGGATTGTATAAATAGAGCAAGGCTCTAAGTTGTAAAGGCAATGATGAATAGCAAGAATAGTGAAGGAATGGTTTGAGCTTAGAGTAGAAGTCTAAGTGTCTTGGGTTGTAGTAGTAGGAAGAGGCTCTGCATCTGAGTGCATAGAGGCCTAGTAGGGTCCACAGTTGAGTGTGAAGACCCCTGCAGTTGAGTGCACAGGGCAGAGTCGAGTCTGTAATCGAGACAGAAAGCTAATAAAGAGAAGTTGATTCCTAATTCTGTGTACTTGTTGTGCTTATCTTCTTTATGTTTATGATCATTTATGTATCATGCGCACTGATATAAATGTTGGATATGTTGTAATAACCCTAAATCTTACACACATAAGCTAAGTAAATGGTTAATAAGCGATAAACTTGGGTATTATACGGGTCGTGCCCCGAGCAGGGTTGCGCGGAATCTGCACCACAGGTCGCAAAGGGATGGCAAGTGCGTGCAATGATAGGTCATACCGCAGACCTCCAGAAGCCCATCAGACATCCCAAGGGTGCAGAAACCTGGTTCTAGCACCCTCCCATACTACTTCAGGTGAGACCTCAGCCCGCGCTCCACGAACTGTTGCCGAAAGGGCCAGTAGTACCAGGATTTGCTTGGCTAAATCATCTCCAAACCTAGGTCAGGCCCCACCAAGCCAACACAAAGTTAGCGTTTTGTTGGACTTTCCTATGGAAACTCATTTACTCTATTCTAATTCAATAACTTTGTCATTTGGATCATGCTACTTTGTATCATTTCATGTCATTTTATATACTTGTGTAATGGAATGATTTTAGTTGGTTTCGACCATTCTTCCAATGCTATTTGAATTTGGGTTCAATCATGTTGGTCCACATCACCATAATAGAGTTCGGTTTCCACAATTTCAAATATAGGTCTTTGTCTAAATAAATTCATTAGGGGCCTTAACAGTTATTTCCTTATATCTATGAGAAAGATCATCATATAAAAGAATGATTATGGAAAAAGTGTTTTTCTTATATCATGAAAGCATTGGATCTCAATGTTTTTATTCATGGGAGAAATTATAGGGATTCTAGTCCCTGGAATTAGCATATTTACTTGGTGTATCACATTATTATTTCTAATAGGAGATTATTATTGTGGATTTTTGTGAAGAAAATTTTGGTTTCCTAGTCGCATGGAGTAGTTGAGAGCATTTCTCTAACCATCTATATTATGTTGGAAAAATTCCTTTTTCCCTTAGTCACTTAATGTCAGTAAATTTCACTATGCCCAATTATTGGCAAAAGGCCCTTCCTTCTCCTAATTAAGGGAAATAAACCATTTTTTAAAACTTGTTTTAATTAAGTCAGAGGATCTTCTAAGGTGTAATACAAAAAAAGTTGATTCAAGATATTTATATATATCAGACATGGCCAAAAAAAACCTTGGAACCAATTATCATATACATATATGAGTACAGAACAACCCTTTGGTAATATAAACAATGGTGGTGAAATTATCTATACCTTCCTTTTCAATGTGAACTAGTCCTCTAACTCATAGCCCCTTCTCCTTGTTCAAGCTCCCTTGAAATATTACCTTACGACCATGGCATATAACAATGATCTTGAATCCCATATCCAAAAACTTTTCAACCATGCCCACTTGAATCTACCTTGGATTCTTCCGGGAGACGAAATATGGGATGGGAACTTTCCCGTCAACTATTGTACCTTAGCTCCTCCTGTCAACTATTGTTAATCTCCTTTACACCCCAACGATAAGTATATGACCACTCCACTTCGTATAATTGTGGGACTTAATCCTACACCCCGAAACTTTTGAATTGAGTGCAAAATGTTTTGGTGTTGGCATTATGATACAGATGTTGTCCTTGATGGCAACTCACATAGATGACAGTTCACAGTGAAACAGGTTAACAACAAAGGATTACAAATCAAACTCCAAAGGTTGAAGAAAAAGAGTGGTTTAAGAAGTATATGCTGGTTCACTTTGTCAAAGTGGTGTATACATGCAGGTCCACAGAACAAAAAGAGCGTATACGTATACACGCACTCTGGCAAGAGGAAAAGCGCGTACAGGTTGGAAAATCAAGGTTTTAGTCCGAGGTATTGGTCCAAGGTATTTGGTCCGGGGTATTGGTCCGAGGTATTTGGTTTGAGGTATTGGTCCTAAGTGGTTTTGGTTCGAGGGATTGGGAAAGACCTAAAACTATATAAGGAGGAGAAGATCAAAGGGATTGGTGAGAAAGTAATGAATATCTTATGAAGAGTGAGATCAAAAGAAAATATGCATGTTATGGGTTTTTGGTGCCTTGCTTGATCTAAACTAAGGATGAACCTTAGTGTTTGATGAGGGATGAGATATAATGATTGATCAGGATCATAAGACCTGAAATGAATTATCATTATGTTGTGTGATCATGGATAGTTTAGATCTAAATACTAACGCATGATTTAAATTTTAAATGTTTTGATATGGGTATGATTGAAGTATGGAATAGTTGTGATGTTTCAAGTTAGTATTTGCAGATATGTACGATGGTTCGCTTTGGTAAAATCATGTATACACACTAGTTTGGCACATCGAAGTAGTGTATACATTATGAAATATGATGTTTGAAGTTGCAGTTGGTTCTGGTTATTGATGCAGAGTTCTAGGTTCTGCTTTGTGTTCTGGTGACAGTGTTCTGAATGTTCATATTGATTGATTGTGATTTGTTTCAGTGACGATGAGTTTACAGTGATTGATTGATTAAATTGTGGTTGATTTAGAAATTGGTGATTGAGTTCCAGTGATTGGTTGATGCATATGCATTTGATGGTTGTATTGCAGTGGTGACTGATTTTGAGCTTCAATGTTATTGATGGGTCTAGTATGAAAATTGAATGAAACGTGGCCTTCAAATTGTGGCGTTGTATTCAAGGAGTATCCAGTCTGAAAAATTATGAAATGTGGTCCTTGGAGGAAGAGAGAAGGTCGTAGCCTTCTATAGGCCAGCACCTACGTACTGGTAAACATATTAGCCAGTACAAGATCTAGGGGGTTGGAGCTCCCTTCTAGTAGCAGCTGGAAAATGAGTGAAGGTAGGAGCCTTCTGTATTCCGGCACCTATCTACTAGTAAATGGATCGGCTAGTACAAGAGCTAGGGGGTTGGAGCTCCCTTCCAGTAGAAGCTGGAAAATGAGTGAAGGTTATAGCCTTCTGTAGGTCAGCGCCTACGTACTAGTAAACAGATCGGCTAGTACAAGAGCTAGGGGGTTGTAGCTCCCTTCTAGTAGAAGCTGGAGAACAAGAGAAGGTTGTAGCTTTCTGCAGGTGGGTTCCTGTGTACTAGTATGAGTCTGTACCAATATAAGATTGTAAATAGGTTTTTCTTATATTAAAAGAAGACAGTAGCAGGAGGTTTTTGTCTCGCATTGGGTTTCCACCTTAAATCTTGGTGTTCATGTGTGATGGTTTATTCTGAAATAATTGCACATGGTTACTATTTATATGGTTACTAGAGTACTGATGCACTGATGAAAGAATAACATATGATGAATTAACTGAATCATAAGCTCACTGGATATATGATGGTTTCCTTAAAGATAGTTGGGTGTACACACAAGTTACCTTCATTGAAGTAGTGTATATAAATTAGAGTATGAAACGAAAAAGTTATTGATTTGACTAACACTTGATTCACACCCCACCCCCCCCCCGAACCCCCCCTCTTCAGTATTATTTCCATCATTTAGTTTTGAAATTGGGGAGACAGAAGAAGGTGGGAGGAAAAGAAAAAATGTGGATTGTAGTCTACTTATTATATTCTTGTAAGTTGTGGACCCCAAACCCCACTACTTTCCTTTGGTGTGTGCTCTTCAAACTGGTGGGGAGACGGGAATATTCCCCATTAAATCATGAACTCACCCTTCGTTAAGTGAATTCTTCTCCATCAAATATCATTTTAATTTCCCATCCTTGCGCCACTTCAAAATCTGTGTACGCCTTCAACACGTCGCCTAATATATATATATATATATATATTGGAGGTACACATCACCCCATCTCTTTCCAGCATTTGAACAATCAATGTGTACATTGAAGTCTAACTCCATTGCAAATTTTTGGGGAATAATATTGGTTGGAGGAATATGTTATGTTCCGTGACAGACTTCCAATTTCGTTATGTGACGAATTCCCACATGCTTCTTCAATAAAACTAAACTAATTCTCGACCTTTATGCTTTGTCTTTGCCCTTTTCTCTATTTTAAAATAACAACAATTGCTCACAGGATTTTGATACTGATACTAACACCTCTTCATTCACCTCACACTCCTCCTTCAATATTTCACAATCTTTAGATCTCCACGCTTCTGCTATGCCTCTAATTCTAACCATATTGTCACTGTTAACGCATGCTCTCCAAATCACTCTCCCTCCTCAGCTTAATCAGCTTTGTTGCAACCTTTGTGTATACTTCTTCCTACTTACAATCCCTCCAAGCTTTTTTTTTCCAACCTACATCACACTTAATTAATTATGATTACAAGGATCAATGAATAGAGGTTATTTGAAAACAATGAACAAAGGCTTTAAAACTGCTCAATCACTTGACATAGATTTCTCCGATTAATGGATATACACACATAATTTACATAAGCCCATCTTGACCAAACTTACGTTGAATTGGCCCTTTTGGTTGTACTTCACTTTACTCTGCTAATCATCTCAACAATACTCTCACACTTTTCATCCCTATCCACTTTGCCTCTAAGCTTACATATTTACACATGGGATTCTGAAACCATAATTTGGTTTAGATCCACTAATTACTCAACAAATCCCTATTTCTAGATCCTTACTTCTCTCAAGATACCTAACTAATCCTAGGATCCCTCTAGCTCTCTCAAACATTCTTGAGATCTCGTCTTAGAAGTAGATCTGATTACAATATTCCTCACTCCCATCACTTATATGCAATAATAAGAAACATAGGAAAATACATTTAATTTAAATAATTAAACTTAACTAGTGAACCAACTCCCTTAGTAAATGAAAGGCCCATTAGGCCTAGTCAAATGTGTTTGACTTGGAAGTTGGATGCTCCTCCATCATATATTATTGTGATTTGTTGCTTATTCTTATGATCTAGTAGGTATTTCTCTCCTAGATTTTTTGAGTAGTTTTCTTTATGTAGATCTATTTAAGCTTTTGTTTGGCTTAATAAATATTAGTTTGAGATTTATATTTCACACATAGACTTGTACGCATGAATGGGATTTACCACATCATACTAGGAAATCCCAAATCAAAGATGGACATGAGAGAAAATAACGATAACCAAGAAAGGTTTTCTGATAAGTAAGACACGCCATGAATAGATGGATTATAATGTTGAAAGTGGGAGTACACTAATGAATGATATTTTATTTGAGTAATGTTGGAATAAATATATATTAAAAATTACAACTCTATAATAATATAATTGTTGTCACTTGCTTTTTTATTGCATCTTTTCAATCTTGATATTTTTAGCAATGGACATCCTAGTGGCATTATGTATGCACATACAAAAATAATATGTTGATAATTATACATTATATTGAGTTTATATATTACATACATATCAAGAAACAAATTCAAAATATTATAATATAAATGTTAACACTTCTGGAATTGAAATTCACACATTTGTAATCAAAATTGATAATTTCATATCTCTAGAAGTATTGCATCCTTATTATAATATTTATATTTATTATATATATAATTATTAGATTCATAATTATTCGAGCAAGATTATATTCGTTATTATATATTATTACTTATAGCTGATATTATAATTAGATTATATATTATTCCTATTTGTATTTCATATATATAATTTCTTTATTGATTGAATATAAATTTCTATTTTTATTTAAATTCATAATAATTTTTCCTTATATATCATTTTATTTCATTACTTTTGGCTGAACTAATTTTTGTTTTCTCTCTCTTTATTTTTGTTTTATCTTGGACTCCTTATTTATTCATATTTTGCTCAAAATTTCTCTTCATTGGCTCTATCCTGATGATAGACCACAATTTTAGGTTTGAAATGTCGAGAAGTATAAATGGATGCAATACTTAAAGAAATATCTCCACCCAATATTAATTCATGCATAAGTCTCGGTCTAAAGTACTTTCATATAATTTGAAGCTTCATATTTTGCAATTGAATATTGTAAGATTTGGTTCAATGAGCTACAAAATTAAGATTACCATAGTCTACAGATCAGTGATGTAGTGGATATTAAACCATAAAGATGAAATTTTTAAAAGAGAGAATGTATATCAAGAAGTGAAACAACATATTGTTGTAATGGAATTATTATTCTCATTAACCCATTAGTTTTCTAATTCATCAATTTTCAAAAACTAATACAAATACTATTACATGCTACAAGGATATTTGGGGAGGGACGAAAAAACAACAAGAAGAAAAATAAGTAAGATTAACTTGTGTGCATAAAATCACTAAATCTAAAATAAATTAGCATGGGTGCTTAAATAAAGAAGCACATGCAAGTGTGTTGATGTAAGAAAAGTGCATGTAAAACATGTACCAACAACAACCCCTACCCCCCATCGCCACAGCCCCATAAGCACAACTTAAGTGATTATGTAGTGCTATAAATGGGTCTTGAAAATTCTGCATCCATATTAGGTACCCATGTAGAAAAAATTCCCATCAAAATGGATAAAGGGAAAACCTTGTGGGAAATCCCTAACAAGAAGATAGAATTTCATGATTTGTTCAAATGAAATTATCTAGGATCTAAAAATGATGAAAAGGAAATTACAATGACAAGGAAATGTGAATTGATTATAGATTCATAAAGTGATCTAATTATTATTCTAAAGTTTATAGATATATATTATGATGGAAATAATCATTGATATCAAGAAACTGAGGCACTTGCCTACACCAAAATGGTTGGACTAGTCATATTGCCTCCAAAAAAACCAAAAAAAAAAACCTTAAACACCACAATTGTCATCAAAGAAATTTTTAATGGGACTATTATTAAAATCAAATTAGACAGGATCAGAAATGATAATGATTCTTATGAATTTTGGAAGAAACTTGTTGCTATAAATTTCTCAAACAATTAAAATCAAATTCTACTAAGATCAATCATCAAGTCAACCAAAAACAATCCTTAAATTTGGTACCCTGCCAATATATTTTCATATACCATGTTCATATATGAGTTGAGTGAATAGGAATTGGAAAATGATTGTGGATATTGGGAAGAAGGACAATGATTCCTTTAATCATGACGTTGAGGAATTCAATATGTGAGTGGTGAATATTTTGAATCCAATGTTAAATATTTCACTTTTGGAAATGATCTCTCTAAATTTGTTTGTTTTATTTGGAAGTGAAAGCTCTAAATATAATTTAATAAGAAATGGAGGAGGTGTCTGTTGCAACTCAATTGTAGAAGTTTCATTTGATGTGATGGACTTTACTACTGGAAAAAACTGGGTATGATAGGTAGAAGAATAGATATATCTTTCTAATCTTGATGAAGTCCCAACAACAAGTTCAACTTTTTTTTAATTTCATCATAGGAAGAATGAGAATTGAATTATTTATCCAATCTCACGAGGGCCACGGATAATGTATCCCATTTGAAGAAGCAATTAGGAACCAAAACCATTACTACGCAACTCAAAAGATGGTGCTAGAAGCTTAAGAGTCGTAATCAATACATTTGGTATATGACCTACCCAAAGTGGCCTTATTATTGGATCTATATTAGCATCTATATCATATTTATATTTTTTATCATCTGAAGAGGTAGAAGAATAATACATAGCAATAGAAGTAAAGTCTATATGATCTATAGCACTATCAGTCATAGCATCAAAAAATCAGATAGAGGAATCCGCATTATCAACAGTAGAGGAAACAAAGTCCTCATAAGTAGTGGAGAATGCAAAGTTTCATTAGTGGATGAAATGGAATATTCATAAACGCACTCATAACTAGAAGTGTCATAAACATTGTTAGAAGTAGATTCATTATCTAAAATGAACCTCTATGAGATATTGGAACTAATCCAAGCTACAATAATTGCAATACAATTAAGAGACTCTTGCATATTCTTTATGCAAACCAGTAATGATATCTTATTTGTTTCTTAAATCAGCCAAAATACTCTCATTGTGAAAAGTTAATTTTTCCTCCATCTCATCAAAGTGGGTGAGTTGATCTGCAATTTGAGTTTGAAATCTTCCATTACACAAAATTCATTATGAAGCATGTTGAGTTCTTTGACAGGGGTTTGATTCAAATTTTAAATAATGAAGATAATTGCATATTTTTCTTCTCAAATGGCTCTATATTAACTTGAGGTTGTAAGGGAATTTCATCCTTGGATGTGATTTTACCCATCCTTTGGCATTGATCACAACTGGTGGTGTACCTCCTTGCATTCTAATGTAAAGTGGGCCAATAATAACCTAATTGTAGAACTTTGAAGGTTTTCCTCTTAGTAGCAAAGTGACCCCCATAGGATCCATCATGGCATGCTGAGAGGATGTCAAAGACCTCCTCTTCCCTCACACATCTCCTCAGGATTTGATCTAGTCCCAATCTAAAAATAATTCCCCCAGTCCAAGTGAATGGGGCACTTTTCCTAACAATCTTGCTCTTCTCCTTAGAGGATGGTTTAGGAGGGAACCTCCTAGCAACTAAGTAGTTTTCTATATCATCAAACCAAGTATAAAGCACCTTATGGCAAAGAGATGTTCATATGGAAGTTTATCATCCACCATTTCTTCCTTTTCTGCAGGTAGGGTTAGTCTTGAGAAAAAATATGCAACCACATTCTCTTTCCTTGGTTTATCAATATTAGTCAAATCAAATTTATGCAATAATAAAAACCATCTAATTATCCTATCATTGACATTAGGTTTATTCATTAAATACTTAATGGCTACATTATTAGTGTGAACAAAATTTGGATAATCAGTGATATAATTCCTAAACTTATTCAAAGAATGTACCACTGCCAAGAGTTCTTATTCAGTGATAGTATAATTTAACTCAGTTTTAGAAAGGTTCTTACTGATGAAATAGATAGCATTTTGTCTTCCACTTGTCCTAAGGCAACCCCTACAACGTTTTTTGAGGCATTTGTGTGTATATGGAAAGGTAATTCCTAGTTGGGACCCCTAAGGATGGGTGCAGTGGTCACCTTTAGTTTCAGTACTTCAATATCTTATTGACAGTTGGTTTTCCAACAAAAATATGAATCTTTAGCCAACAATCGAAACAAGGGTGAATCCAGTTTACTAAAGTCTTTAATGAACCTTCTATAATACCCATCTAATCCAAGGAAACTCCTAACATTTCTTTGTTTTTGAGGGATGGGGATCCTTTTGATGATGGCAATTTTGTTTGGGTCGGTCTGTATCTCTTCCTTGGATATAGAATGGCCAAGGATATTCCTTGCATTCATTGAAAATTCACATTTCTCAGGACTGAATGAAAGATTCATTTCAATGCATTTCTTTAAGACTTTGCGCAGATTAGAAAGCAATTACTTGAAGTCACGTCCATAAGGAGTGAAATCATTCATATATATCTCAACGGAGTCATGAACAAGTTCAGCAAAGATACTTAGAACTTCCCCCTGGAAAGTAGCAGGGGCATTGCAAAAATTGAATGGGCATACTCTATATGAAAAGGTACCCCAAGTAAATGTAAATGTGGTATTATATTGGTCTTCGGGGCTTATCTGGATTTGGTTACTAAATCCATCCAAGAAGGATAATAATTTCTTTCCTACAAGTCCATCTAGGACTTGTTCAATGAAGGGAAAAGGAAAATGGTCCTTATTTGTATCCTTGTTAAGTTCTCGATAATCAACACAAATCCTCCACTTCCCATTCTTCTTGGGGACTAAAAAAGAGGTGACACCCACTCACTGTCTGAAATGGGATATATGAACCCTGCATCTAGTCACTGTTGCAATTCTTCTTTCACAATGTCCTTAAGTGTTGGGTTCATCCTTCTTTGTGGTTAGCGCACAGACTTGCATCCCTCTTTGATGTAAATATGATGAGTACAGATCGAGGGATGCACACCTTTCATTTTCTTATACTCCCAAGCAAAAGCATTCAGGTGTTGCTTCAGCACACTGCATAATTGTTCTTCTTGCTCATCACAAAGAGAGGGGTTGATCTTTAGAGTTCTGGATGGGCCAATCTCCAAAATATTGGCATGTTCTAGACTAAAGTCAACAGAGCACAAATCAGTCCAAGGACTATTCTCAGATTTTTTCATCAATTCATCAATTGGTATAGCAATGGGAGGTTGATTTTGTAAGATATGGTCAATAAGGTCATCTTCATCAAGTTCGCCCCCTCCTATAACAATGTCTAGAGTGCAGACTAGGTAGAGGGATGTCTGATAAAATTCTTCCTCGTCCTCATCCTCTAACCTTAAGGGTAAATCATGCTCAATATAAGCCTAATCAGGAGGATATTGTACAAGTTGTTTTGATAAATGTTCATTCTTAATAGTCATGTTCCTAGACCTACAACTAATGTAAGCATCAGCTGTGGCCAACCAAGGTCTTCCAAGGATTAGAGGATAGCCATTAAAATTGGTTTTGGGTTGGAGGACTAGGAAATTAGTGGGGTACTCCTAGGAGTCAATGGAGACCATCACATCCTCAATAAAGTCCTCAAGATCTACTATGGATCTGTCTGCAAGCTCAGCACTGTAGTGGTCTTCTTCAAATCCCCTTGGAGATTGAGCTTCAACATGGTTTCCCTATTCATTACATTGATTGGAGCCCCAAGATAAATCAAGGTATTACAGACCATAATTCCATCAATGTGCACATCCATTACTAGGCTACCAGGATCCAAGTACTTTGGAGAGATCACCCTCCCAAGCATTAGATCAAATAGTTGTCCAACAACATTGATTGTGGGGGTATCTCTTCTCATCCTCCCAGGCCTTTTGAAACATTCATCCTTGATAAGCTTGTTGTAAATGGTAACATCCTTGATACACAATTTTTTCAATTCTCCTAGGAGTTCAACCTCTTCTAGGGTGTGTTGTTTAGGGTGGACCAACCTTTCAAGATAAGGAGGTGCAGTGGCTGGAGGTATACTCTCTTCCTTCTCTTCTTCAATTTCTTCAGGTGGAGAAGGTGGGTGATGATATGGGATAACCTTCCCAGACCAGAGATTGATCTCCTTGATTTCCACAGCATAAGCAGGATAAGATGTCTCCCCACTATAAACGTATTTTTAATGCTTATTGTTTGGGTTCAGATTGGGTTAAGTATGCATTTGAGTTTTCTTAGGTGGATTTTGGTGAGGAGTTTGTGGTTGAGGTTGAGGTGGAGGCAATAAAGTAGGAGGTTGGGTGGTTTGATGCCTCCACCCTAGTGAGGGGTTTCCCCATTGGGAAGGTTGGGGTGGATATGGCTAAAAAGGAGGGTTGATATGCTGAGGAGGATATTGAGCATAAGACCAAGGAGGAGGTGTGGACCATGATGGATGAGTGGAAGGGTACCAAGGCTGGAAAGGTACATTTTGATTTATATTGTAATGAGGATAATGTGCACTTTTCGTTCCTTGTTGATATGGATGAGGACCTGGGGGTCTCCTTCGGTTAATGAAGCACAACTTATCTAACCCACCTTCTACCCCTCCTTAGTATACAGCCTTTAGGCTTAGTAGAGAGAGACACTTATCTGTTGCATTATTATCTTCACATACTGAGAAGACTTATATGACCTTCAGTGGGAATTCATTCCTAGGATGACTTTTAGTACATCTAGGGCAAAAGACAGCTAGTTCCCTTTGTGCTTCTTCTTACCTCATTTTAATTTGCATAGTATCCATTTTCAAGGCAAAGGTATGCAACATTTCACTCTCAAAATCTTCCAAGATACTTCTTTTCTCATGCTTCATGGTTGTTTTAGAGGGAGAGGAACTGGCCAAGCTTTGGCTAGACCTACCCTTCTTCCTAGCAGCCCTAGAGTGATCCTTGAATACATTTTTGATGTCATCAAAAGGAAATTGGTAGATATCTCCTCCAGATAGCATGTTGAGGGTTTCCATTACATCCTCCCTGATCCCTCGAAAAAGAACTAGCTTGAGTGACTCGGGATCAAGGGTATAGTTAGCCCTCCTATAATTGAGTTGAAATCTTTTCTCATAGTCCTCTAAAGATTCAGCAGGTCCAAGGGTCATCCTAAAAATTTCCTCCTTTGTTTCTTTGGACCTACAGTAATTCCAATATTTTTTATTGAAGGATTGTTGCATTTGGGCCTAGGTAGTGATGTTTCCTCGAGGTAGACTGATAAACCAATGCAAGGTTGCATCTTTGATAATAGAAAGAAACAACTCCAGCTTCTACCCATGAGAGGCATAGTAATAGGTCCTACAGACAATAGAAAACTCAAACATGAAGGTGTCAAGGTCCTCAGAGGTTAGGCCATGGAAATGTGGAAGGGAAGCAGGGCTTATATTCTTAATTTTGGCCTCTCCATTAGTTTCTCTATATGACAAAATCTCATTGTTCCTTTTTTCAACCATGGTTTGGGTAGGTGAGATAGTTTATTCTTATGCTATAGATTCTTCAAAATTCCAGGTTTATCACCTAGGCAGTCTTCTACCTCCCCTGTAATCAAAGAGGGAAATTCATAGATATTAAACAAGAATGAAGGTTGACTTCTTGAGGGGGTGGGGACTTTTGGCAATAATTTCCCTTGGTTATCCCTACTCCTACGAGGCATGAAAGAACAAGTTTCTTTTTTAAATTTTCACTTTTTTCAAAGCAATAAGACTGATGCAAAACTAAAAAAACAACAAAAACTCTTAAGAATAAAAAACACCTACTTAGACACCTCCCTAACAACGGCGCCAAAAAGTGATGGGCCCTAGTATTGCACCAAGGATGTTGCAACCCCCAAGGGCTTCTCAACTTAAATTTTCAACCTGGGGTTTGTAAAAAATTAGAGGTGACAGTGTTATATGCACATTAGGTTAGGTTCTTCTCATGTCACCATCCCTCGTGAAATTAGATTAAGGTGTTCAAAGACTATTCCTCTAATTAATGACTATGAAAACTTCTTATGAAAGCATAATGAACATGATTCTAACTACAAAGGTGAAATTACCATTCATCAAATGTAAATGTTGATTGAAATTTCATGAAAGGAAAAAAGGATAATATATTTTCAAAAGTAAATCATTCTACTTTACTTACACGCTTAATTTAAATCAATAAACTACTTGCAGGCATCATTTATCTACTCACACTTTGAAAATGAGGAATCCAATCTTTAACATGCATATGAAGAAAAATATTAATTCTAACTATGTTTTGCTATATGATGGTTGCAATGATGAAAGGATGAGGTTGGAGTGGTCCTAGAGTATTCCCTAATCATCAAATCACCATATGGGGGTCATTATTCAACTTAACTATG
Organism: Pinus taeda; assembly: GCA_000404065.3. NCBI lineage: Eukaryota > Viridiplantae > Streptophyta > Pinopsida > Pinales > Pinaceae > Pinus > Pinus taeda. Next base: position 144,112 of record APFE031170891.1, on the reverse strand, counting down.
CCAAAGTCAAAGCATGGAGAAAAATTGGTTGAAGAAAATAGTGCTACAGTTTTGCGATAGGAGGTGCTACAGAAGGCCCTATTTTTCTATAGGATGAGGGTCCAAGATATGTTTGAGGAAATAAATGGTGTCTTGAAGGCAAAGGAATGTGGATGAAGGTAAAATGAGGGGAATGAAGTGTGTGGGGACCCCTAAGCCAAGCCTAGTACCCCTTGGAGGTCTATCTTGTACCAAAGTTTATGCCCACGGTATCCTTCATCTACCTTAATGGAGTGAATTCAAAGACAAAATTTGGAAGCAAAGTAAGGTGCTTAAGAGGAATATGGAAAATTCTAGGTGGATGTGGGAAGGTGTGCCCACCCCTTTAAACCAGCATGGTTCATGTAGCTAGCCAAGTACATGCATCAAATGACCATTATTGTAGCAAAGTAAATAATCATGGAAAAGATGAGTTGAATTTTATTGAAGTATACCCTAACCTACAACAAAAATCCAATTTTGAAACCAATGCTACTAACTCCTAAGTTGCAAATCTTAGGCATGCAAAGGGATTTCAATCTAATACCTAACACTATCTAAGAAATCATAAACAAATATTTGTGAGTTGTTATTGTGGATCTCTCCAATCACTCTTCCCACAAGAGAGGTGATAGGAAATCCTACAATTATAAGTTTTTAAGATATAACATCTACTGAAACAAGGAAATAATTACAATACTTTGAAACAAGAACAAGAAAGCAATACAAGAGGGGCACTAAATCCTATGGATTGGGCCCAAAACCAAGGATTTCAACCCTCCAAAACTGACTTAGATACATACCAATAGTAACCTTCTCATTAACATAAAATGGTAGTTACATACATCATAAAAAATAAGAATGATAATGTCAAGCACTAGGCTCATAGTAGTTACTCCTAGCTACAACAAACACTTTAATCCTAATGAGCCTCTTGACTAGCTTATTTATACAAAAAGGTAGATGATGGTATCTCCCTTGAAAAGAGGAGTGATTCCCTCCAATATTTTGAGATTTGTGGATCTGGTCCTCCTTGATCTTCACATGTACTTGGTTTCCCTCGACTACTAATGAATTCAAGCTATGAGTGAGGATTCTATGATCTCTAGCCAAGTGAGAGAGTTAATGAGGTGGACAAGCCCCCTGTATTCTCTCTTGGTTGTCTCCATCAAGCCCTTGCATAGTAAAGGCCTCCAAAAAATCTTCTTTTACATTAGGCCATACAATATGAAAAACACCCATTAGTCTTCCTATTAAGCATATTATGGCTAAAAATTTCCAATTAATGTGAGAAAAGGAGAGTTTTAAGGGCTAGAGGATAGCACAATGAACTTAAAAATATACCTATTGATGGGACACCATCAGTAGGCCCATATTCTTAACAACCTCTACTAATATTAGGTTCTTATGGCTCTCGTTGTTGACAATGATTTACAGTCAAGACCCCTTCACCCACATCTGTGAGTGGAAGAGACTCTCCCAGTCAGCTGGATCTTCAGGCTTGATCTTTTGGATCTTAGTGGTGGCAACAGTGGTCTTGGGCTTTGCGTTAATAATTTTCTTCCCTTTATCATTCCCCTTGTTAGGTTCTGACTTAGAGTTGGAACATGCATTTGACTCTGAAACCTTCAGCTTGGCCACCAGTGACTGCTTGGCTTGACACTCACTTGTGTTGTGAGTGGAGCTCTTGTGGAACTCACACCGCTTTCGTGTGTCCCTCTATGTCTTCTTTGTCTGGGTCAACACACCTTGTCTTTCTCCTTTGTTTTTCAATTTGGGGGCGCCTTTATCTCGCTTCAGATTCACAGATCTAAAGTCTCGCTTCTTCTTTTTAAAATTGTTCTTGAACTTAACAGCGTATCGATAGGTGATGCCAAGCAAGGAGATGTCAGGGAAATCCATCTCATATTGCATATATTTATGTAAACATACATGGTACTTGAGTACCAGATGCCGCTCAAAATCTTTGATACCCAACTTCATGTGAAGGGTATGAAAAATAATTGTGAACTCAAGCACATCTTGGTCCCTTCCCTACCACAGTGTGGTCCACTTTATGTACTTATCTTCATAACTCTCGATAGAATAATATTGTTCCTTGATGGCGTTTTAGAAATAATTCCAGGTGGGTTTGGCTGGAAACAGTGAGGGTTCCCTCTCTTCCCTCTTCTCACAGTAGGTTTCCCACTAGTCCTTGATGTGGGAGTCAACTTTGTGGAGTGCAAAAGTAATCTTCTCCCTATTGGAAAAATCATGAACCATAAAATATCCTTACAACATATTTAACCATTTATCTATGACATCTGCATCTATCTGGCCTTTAAATATGGTAATGTCAAATTTGGCTTGTACCTTAAATGGAGTGGTGCCTACAGGGCTGTTGTTGGATGAAGATGTGTCACCTATAGGTATCTGCCAAAGGATCTGGGCAATGTTGTCCATCATCATGTTCCTTTGTCACTCGATGGAGTCTTCGAGCAATATTTTGAAATGATCTCTTTCTCCCTCATCTTTCTTTTCTTCCACCATGGGAGGTCGTCATGGTTAGCGAGGCGAGTCTTGCAAAGGTTCAACCAGTTCAAGCCCTAACTCATTATACCCCGACCTCATTGGGGACATGGACAGAAAAACAAATAGCAGACTGCTCTGATACCACTAATCTTATTTATGAAGGAATGAAATGAAATGCATATATAAACATAAACATAGAGATACAACAACAACAGAACTTCAATTCAATAATAACAAAGTACTAAGAACTATTTACATGAAGAATGGAAATAAACTAGCTTAGATATGGTAGCTTATCTCTAAGAAGAGATGTGGCAGCTACATGCCTTCTAAACTGCGTTACAATGAGGCTCAAAGGCCTATTTATTACCGAGAATCAATGGAAAACCATAAACATCCAAAAACCTAACCCTAGGAGATGAAGTGCCAAAAATATGTGGGCCTTGTTGGGGTAAATTGGTACACCAAATTCCCGGGGTCATAACTTTGGCATACAATCTCTATTTGATGTGTGTGGTACCTCATTAGAAATATCTATCCGAGGACTACAATTTTCAACTACAAACATGTTTCAATGCCTCTTGTTTGCTTGTTTTCCAAAAAAAATGTCATTCAGGGCCTCAAAATGGCTCTGGAAGTTCAAGACCCGAAAAACTGCAAAGAACAATAAATTGGACTACAATTAAGGAAACTAAAAGAAAAAATGGTGGGGGTCCAAGTGGAATCGGTAGGTGGCCACCAATATGCACCTTGATCACAATAATTCAAGAAAATATAAATAAATTTGACACTAAATTCAAAAGGAAATATTTAGAAATGGTGGGTTTAAGAGCTTAAGTCAACAAGAGAAATGTTATAATGAACAGTTATCTTGCTAATATTATTGAAAAAGATAGAGAATTATAGAAAAGGCTATTAACACATTAATTAGCTTGAGGAAGCACAAATGAAATTAGATCCTAAATATTATGCAAGAAAGTGTTTGAGTGGAGCAAAGCATTGAATATAAGATGAAGTTCAGATCATTAGAATCTCAAAGTACAGTTTAATGTCCTTCAAGGTACACGGGATTTAGAATTAAATGACAAACTTCAAGTTAGAAAATCTTGGGAGATTAAGGGTAAATTATAAGTTGCCATAGATGTAATAAATTTTATAAACAGTAAATCAAAATTTGATATTTACACCTTGGGAATTAAAATAGGACTAATTTTATTTTATAGGTGACCACATTTCATGTAAAACATAGTCTAATTATGACAACACAAGACAAATGCAGAGTAGTACTTCAATTTGGGAAAATAATTTATAAGAAATTTTATAGAATATTTAGAGTTTCGTCTTTCTCCTCCATGGAAAAATGATGCGTGGTTCTTTGGTGTTGAAAATATTGAAGAATCCTTGAAGAAAGAAAGGTATAATAATGAAAAATTTAGTGATGTTAATGGTCCTATCATAGGATTTCTTATTTATGAGAACTTTTGTTCAAAGATTTTATATTATTAAGAATTTTCACCCAAATTCAAAAAATTTACCTGCTCCTCATGATCTACATATTGATTTAGATATTGTAGATAGGAAGATGCTAGAATTTAGAAATCTAGTAGGGATTTAGTGGAAGAGAATTTCAAAGTTAAGAAATATAACTCCCTTATCAGATTCCATCTCCACAACAATTCATTTTGTAATTGCTTCACTATCTCAAGTATCGACATAGGCACATACTTCAACAATGGAGGTAGTGACAGCTCATTTTTCCATGTGAGCAACAACATCAAAGAAAAATAAGAAAAAGAACATCTGGAAAGAAAGTTCATGCATCAATTGTATAAACTATTTTCCAAAAATTAACTCTCATCATAATACCTTAAAATATAAATCATTATCAATAATAATAAAATGAAATGATCCATAACTTGTTTTGGACATTCCACTGGTAAGTTTGTCACAACAGATCTGATAAAATTATATTTAAAAATCTAAAATCAACATTATTAGGGTTTTCTTTTTCTTTAGATTTTTGGACCTGTAGATTACGACTAATTGTATATGCATGCAAATTAAAATTATACTGAAAATAGAGAACATCAAAATAAAAACACCACAATTGACATAACGTATGACCTAGGAAACCCTTTCAAGAGAAAACCCAGCCGAAAGGTGAGGTCACACTGCTCTCTTTCTCTAAATAGAAATGGTTATGAGTACAAAGAAGTATGTTTTATGGCTTCGTTGTCTACTAGAGTGCACAAATCCTCTCTTCTTCTCTTTCTCCTACCCTCTTAGCTATGTTTTTCATCTATGGAACAAATGCACTCAAAAATAATGGAACCCCTTTTGCTCTTAGTGGCATGGTTATAACACAGCCCGACAACCTACTAGTGGTTAGGTTTAACTACCTCAATTTTTAACCAGAGTTACAATATGGACTCTTCTTGATTATTCTTCATCGTAATCATGTGGCTAGCCCCTTTTCCTTGAATAATGGAGGCTGATGTGGAATCCTCCCAAATGATTATGGTGGTGAAAATAAGAAGGTCGACTTCTTAGTGGCATAAATTTTGCATACAAACTCTCATTGAGGCAATTCTTATGTCATTGGAAAGGTATTTGTGTGTAGAATATATAAAAAAAAATGTTTTGATAAAGCCGCAGATTTTATCCCCCAAAAATGCCTTTTGATGCTTCAAAATGCTCCCAAAATGTTTCACACCACAATTTGTGAAATTGGGTCCCACCAGTAAAAAGGGTCATACGAGCTAATTCCTCCACATTTTCCACTCTAAAAGAATCATGATGGATGCAAAACCGAGCTAGAAGGTGAGGTTGTTTTGCTCTCTTTCTCTGAATAGAAAATTGCTGTAAGTACAAATAATTGTGGCATGTGGCTCGTGGGATACTACAATGCAAAAATCCTCTATGTTTTTTCTCTTTCTCCTATCCCTCTCAGCTATTTTTCCTCATCTATGGAACAAATATACTCGAAAATAATAAAACCCCTTTTCCTCCTAGTGGCCTAGTTATAACACAACTTGATAGCCTACTAGTGGTTATGTTTGACTACCTAAATTGTTAACTAGAGTTACAATATGGAATCTTCTAGAGTCATTTTCATCATAATCACATGGCTAGCCCCTTTTCGATGAAAAATGGGGCTAATGTGGCATCCTCCCAAATTATGGTGGTGAAAATAGGAAGGTCAAATCATGAGTGGCATATTTGCATACAGACTTGGATTGAGGTGATTCTTGTGTTGTTGGAAAGGTATTTGTATGTGGAATATGAAAAAAATATGTTATGTAAAGCAACAAATTCTTACCCCCAAAACATCATTTGATGCCTCAAAATGATCCTAGAAGGTTTCAAACCTTGATTTGTCAAAATGAGTCCCAAAGGTAAAATTGGTCATGTGAGCTCATTCCTCCACCTTTTCCACTCTAAAAGCATCGATATGGATGAAAAATAATATAATGGTCCAATCCCAATCATGGGAATATGAAGAATACAAGGGAAGGAGGTACTCAGTATTAGATATTATTTCTAGACTAGATAATTGACTTACTTCACTCTGCATACACAGTCACTGAAGTTTCAAGAAAAAAAAAATTATATTTATGTTCTTATTATCACAAAGGATGCATCCCCTGTTTAACCAACTTTTGTAATAGTTAGTTTTCTTTTCTTTATGAACTTCAAGTTTTGAAGTCAAAAATATTTTTTAGATTTATTCTCAAGAAAACATATTTCTATAACCACTCAAAATTTTGAATACAACAAAAGTTATGTTCTTTGTTTACTTGATGACTCTGGGCATCATGATCACTATCCTTATATATTATGACTTATAATTCCTACATTTCACTGGTATAATTATTGTATTCACTACTAAAGTATGTAGAAATTAATGAATAATCATAAAAAATAATATGAAAGTGTTAGTAAAATTCCTTGTTTATGGATTTGATTTCTATGTATTTCTAATTTCTATGTATTTCTAATTATAAAAATACTAATTGACTTAAGCATATTTTCATTGAAAATATTTTTCTTTTTCTTTTTCTTTTCTTTTTTTATCATCATGATTGTTGGATTAACAAGATTATGGTATCTTTGGTGTATATTTTAATATTTGTGGATCAAAGGATTTATAAATACTTTTCCTTATTTTCTTAAGTTATTCACATGGATTCTTTCAAGTCATGAACTTGAAGAACAACTCAACAAAAAAATTGTGTACTTTAAGAGGGTTAACACCTTAGGCTACTGGATTTTTTCAAAATATCAACATTGATAAGAATAAAATTCCTTCAGGAGATTCCTTGGCGTTTTTCTTTTCAATAGAACATCCTAAGGAACAACATCCATGTTGGCGTAATTGTGTGGGGATGAAATATTCTTTTTAATTTATCAAGGAAATTATAATAAAAAAAGTTTCATTTGTTGTATTAAACAACAAGTATTTTTGTTTATAATAAAAGGATAACTACAATATATTTCATTGGGTGACTACACTTATCAAAATAGAAGGAAGTGGTAGACACACAAGATCAAATCTTAATCCTAAATAAGCTCTAGTATATTCAGACCATAAAATATTAGTTTGTTGATGTCAAGTTGGCTCTCTATCATAAGGAATTCCTCAATCTGAATGTATTTCAATTCTTGAAATTGAAATTCCTAAACAATTTATTAAATTTGAAATGCATGTAAGAGATTCCTTTGAAACTCCTATAAAAGGATAAACTCCTCAGTTTATTAGAAGAGCCTCTCCTATCTCTCACTCAAAAGTACCTAGTAGAAAACCAATTACTCCTTAAGCTAAAGTTTTAATTTTAAAATATATTATGACTAGAATAATTGATGATGGTGGAGGGCCTCAACCTCTATTTCCTCCACTTCCCGGTGGATATCCTTACTAGATATGAATCTTTGGTTCTACCACTGAACTTACATATGCATAAAAATTATTTAAAAATATTACCAAAGTTTAATGGAGAGAATCAATTAATAGTTAAATAACATCTTACTACTTTTCAAGATTGTTCTGATAATCTAGCTATTGTGGATGAGGGTGTTTATATGAGATTATTTGTCCAAAGTCTAAAAGGACATGTTAGGAAATGATTCAGAAATTTACCTATAGATTCCATTCAAACATGAGACCAGATTCAAACAGTTTTTAAATCAATGTGGTAAAAAAGAGACCATCAATATTACTTACCTACATTTGTAGTCCTAAAGAAAAAGGGGAGTGAATTTGTTTTAGAATAAACATTTTTATAAATTATACAAAAAAGAAGTTGTTAAGACATCTTTGATAGTACCTGCTCATGATTCATATTTTTCTATGGCACTATGTGAAAGAAGATTAACCACTTTAGATAGAACGAAACAACATGACATTGATGTAGAGGGAAGCATGGAAGATTCAAGCAAAATTGAAGTTAAAAATGAAAACAATTTTAAAAAGAAACAAAGCAAAGAGTCAGCAACTCAAGGTTCATCTTCCAATGTTCATGATGCTAAGATGGGGGATATGACAAAGCTTATCATTTTTTTTCTAAAAAACTCACAATACATGAAATGGAAAATTGAGGTGGTCCAGCACCACAAAATATTGGAAAAAGAAATCTTCAACTAAACCCACCTCAAGGAAATCCAAATATTAAGTTATCCAAACTAGCTTATAAGTCGTTTTAATGCACAAATATTGAGAATAAATAATAAATAACGACTTGTGCCACACCCTATGAGGAAAAATTTTGTTGAATATCAAGCAATTATTGAATATTTTGATCACAAGATCCTCAGGAATTAGGATCATGCAGGAGATTTAGATTGGTTAGAAGATGTGGAATCCATTCTCATTTAACACAAAATGATTAGGATTTATTATGGATGAATAGGCAATTTTACGAAACACAACATGAAAATGGTAAGGATTTTTTATCAACTCAATATAAATTATTTGCAAATGCTTTACAAGCTAGAATGCAAAAAAAATGACCTTAGGCATCGAAAAAATAGATAACTAACACCTCCCAAGGTTATAGAAGATAAAAAAATATGTTGGGAAAAATAAATAACAAAAATTTGATGAATTAAGAATTTCTTATAAAGAAAAGATAAATAAAGGTTAATGAACAAGTTAATTTGAATGTTAATTCATTTAGTTTAATAACTTAATTAACAAAATAAATTCACATTCCTTTGATAGAATTAGTAAAACCTCCTACTTACAAAAGTGATGTGGATAAAATTGTAAATATTTTTTCTCCTACAAATCAATCATATATTATTAATCCCTGGCATGATTTTCAACAAGTGTTGGTAAAGAAATAAATAATCTTACACCATCTATCTATATTAGTTTAACTATTCATAATCAATTATATCATAATTATATGTTAGATTTTAAAGCATCTCATAATTTGATGCTTAAAGTCATTATGGCTAAGTTTGGATTAGATACCACTAGATCTAATGAAGATATTTACTCTTTTGATTCTAAGAAAGTAAAATGCATGGTACATTTAGCCCAAATCCTAAAGAAAGGTGTCAAGATGTATGTACTAATATTTTATGTCCTTGTAGTTTATAACATTCTTTTATCTAAATCTTGAGGTGCTAATTTGGAAGGAATACTACAACTAGAAATGACTTATGCAAGTATTCCTAATTTTTGGTGCTCAAACTATATTGTTCTTGGAAGCTATACTTTTCTATACTCTTAGTGATCTAAAAGCATATCATTATACGATGAAAATTATGAGAAGGGAAATTTGGTACTCTCAGTAAACAGTAATGGAGATTCCTTAGTTTTTCAAGAGCCTTTAATCAAAAACCTTGAAACTAAGAAATATTTTGCTAAGAAATTTATAAATGAAGTTTGGACCAAAATAAAAAATTTATTGAGCTTGTCCAAACATGGTTCAAGAGATATTACTGTTTTTATTTTTTTTATCAAGAGAAAAACATTATTTATCTATGAATCTTGAATTTGAAAACAAAAACAAAAACAAAAAACAATGTTGTTGAGTATGAAGCTTTCGTTTCAAGTCTTGAAGCAACCAAAAAATTGGAAATTCAATATTGAAGTATTTTTGGAGATTCAAAACTAATTATTAATCATGTCAAGAAAAAATGCCAAACTAAACATCCTAGAATGAGAGTTCATTGTAAATTGGGTATGGGACATGGTAGGTAATTTTTTCTTGGTAGTGAATTTTATTGCAATTCCTATGAAATCAAATCAAATTGTTGATTCCTTAGCTGTATCAACTAACTTTTTTAAACCTATCATTTTCTGCACTGTTAAATGTCTCACACACACAATTTTCAACATTGTTGAATGTCCTAAGAATATATGTATTATCTGGATCCTCAATGGTTATGTTATTCAATCTTATCATATTCAAATTGTATCTCTCTATTTAAATTCATATTCTTTATTAACCATATTTCTCTCTACAAAAATCGTCACCAAAATTAGCAATTTCATTATGTTGTTTTAGATCACCCCAATAGTTTCAATATCATTGTTTCTTCTAATTTTCTTCATTCTAATCCACTTCATGTGTGAGTTTACATGGTAAGAGTAACTTGTCATTTAAATGCATTTGTTTTTATCATTGGATTTGTCATATTGAGCTTCTACATGGTAAGAGTAACTTGACAGTTAAATGCATTTGTTTTATCATTGGATTTGTCATATTGAGCTTCAATAGACTTTTTTGCTTTTATTAAGACCATGTTTTATTTTTATTTTTACAAATCTATTTTCTATCTAAATTTTAAGCTATTATTTTCTTTTGATACTCATAAGACACTAAACTTTGTGTTTTGCATTGGGATTATTATTTGAAATTTGAACTAGTTTTCGCTACCAAAAATTGTTATCTCCTTTCCAAAAATTATACCTCTAGCTCAACTTATAAAGGTTTTTTTTTTTTTTTAGGTTTGCAGTGTTAGTAAGATCGTTTATTACTTTATATTAATAAATTCATTTATTATTTTTAATTTTAAGCATTGTTTAATTTTGAGACTTAGGGGATTATTTTTTTTGTTGGGATTTATTATTGGGGTTTGAATCAATATTTTCTCTACCAAACTTTACATTATCTCCTTTTCAAAAGATAATACTTTTCTATTGAAATTTTTAAGGACTCTTGACACTAGGGGGATTTTTGCAAATGTTCTTTTTGTTTACATTTTAGGATGACTACTTGCTATGGAATGTTGTACACAACTTTCTTTTTTTAACTGTCTTTTTAATATAAGTTGATGGAAATGTTTTGGACACTTTCATTCATTTTGAGGATGGTAGGTAAACACTAGATCCTTTAGGGCACATGGTTAGGTCAACAATCAGCTCACTAAGAGAAAACATATCAACATGGGATTTGTACCAAGGTAGGGAGGGTAGAACATTTCCTCACGACTGCTCGAGCTACACTGAATTGACATTTGTACACAACTTCCTTATATGACTATTATTATAATAAAAGAAACAAAGATCCAACACATCCCAATATCTAATTTTATAGAATTTTAAACAAAACCCTATGAAATCAACATTTGGCAAGGCATGTTGCATGTTTTGAAAGACAAAAGTAAAAATATTAAGAGTTGTGGTGGCCAAATTCTATTACTGGAAACTATCAAAAAATTTTCTAATGTGATTTCAACTTTTAGAGAAATTTTCATAATGGTTAAACAAACCCTTTGAACATATATCCATAAAACTCACTTATTTTTTAATGAAATATTTCTTTATCTCATTCCTGTGGAGCAGCCTCTAACAAATTTTTATAAAAAAATATATATATAATAAAAACAAAATCTTTTTTTTCAAAAATGTGTTTTATTTTCTCTTAAGAAAATTAAAAAAAAAAAAGGTAGAAAGTTTAGTTTCCAATACATTGAAAATTTCTAAGAACAACATTGTTTTGAAATTAGTTTTCTAGATCAATTACATAGATATTTGTCCCATAATTTTGAACCATCAAATGTGGTTCATCTTCCAGACAAATTGATTAGGAAATCTAATCAAGCCCAATGAATAAATAGGGAGGGAACCTTGAGACCCAAAAAAAAGTCAAAAAGTTAAAGAATATAGTTATTTATGAGATAAGAAGCCAAAAAATAAAAACAAATATAGTCATTGAAAGAGACTACTCAAAAATTTAATTAACAAAAATATTATTGATCAGTTCAAAAACAATAAATATAAAATAAATAAAAAAATAATATTTAAACTATAGTAAAATAACCTAAATAGTCGAAATAGAATGAAGATAAAATCAATTATTTTATATTACCCAAAAAAACCATTCATAGTATTATGAAAATACAGTTAAAAAGATTAATAAATTAAACTTAATGTTAAATACGAATAACTATTATTAAAAGAACTAAATACTTATTAATAGGGAATTATTATTAAAGGTATCAACGATATTAATAATATTAATAGTACTTATTCATAGTACTATTAATGTGGGGAACTTAATTAATAAACAATAAAGGTAATTAATTTAACCTAATTGTCAATAATACAAGAAAGAAAATAAAGTTATTTGTACTGGCCACTATTATTAATAAGGGGTATTATTATTATTATTTATATATAGTTATATTCTTAATATTAATAAAGTAAGAATATGATTATTGATAAATAAATATAATTATAATTGTTTATAAATATATTATTAATAAGTTAAAATGAAAAACAATATAGCTAATTTTTATTAAGGTAAGTAATTATTGTTTATAAATATAATATTATTATCAACCTAGATAATAGGAATCTGTTAAATTAAAATGAATATAACTAGATTTTAATTAAATTAAAGATATATAATATTTATTACACAGAGGATAAAATAAATAAAGGTTAGATCAAATTTAAAATACTAAATCATGGAGAACAATAACAACAACAAAGCAAAAAGCAAAAAAAAAGAGAGAAAAAAACGAAAAAGGGAAAACATAAATCGGAAAAATGAGACCAAGAAGAAACAAACTTAGAGGCAAGAGCAGGAATCCAATTTTTTGCTAATTCTCCAACCATCATCCTAATTTAGATTTTTGGCATGTTTCTAAATTTCAATAGCCTCCCTGAAATTTCTATGGTGATAGTGATCAATTTTAGCCAGGAACCAAGAATCTTCAATACAAATGTGATGTTTAGGTTTCTATGTGTTCAGCAAGGGCTAAGGAGAGAGACCAATTATGTCTGATATAAGTAGAATGTTCTTGAATTCTAAGCTTAATGGAATGACCACTCTCACACGCATAATGCTTCCCACAAAAACATGGTATCACGTAAACATGTTTCATGCTTGAAGGGTCAATGGGGTCTTTAATAGACCTAAAGGAGGATGGTGTTGAGAGGTTTGAAGGCAGCAAAGATATTATTATTTCTTAAGATTCAAGAAAGCTTGTCATTCTTTCCTTGAATTAAAGGAAGTTGAACCTTAGCAATACGATTTTCGGATTACATCTTTTATGATGAAAAGAGAAATAGGGGTATAACCAATTTCCCATTTCATATCAATAATCGCTCTTGAGGCCTGTGGATTATCGCCCACTAAGCGTATCGGAAGCGTTAATATAGGCCTTAAGCCTTTAAACCATGAACCATTCAACTATCGGAAGTGTTAATCTTCCGCTTTCCCTTTAAAAAAGCCCGGGGACAACAAACATTGAAATGCACAAGAAAAACCATGAAAATCCCGCTTAGAATATAGGCCCGAACTTCAAATTATATGCACCCGCGTTTATAAATTTCGTCGGGTCCATGCTTCCGACCTTTCCACGGCACTATTCCAATCACCGAAACCCCCGACTTCCGATCATCGATTTATCACATATCGGAGATCTCGCCATATCGCTCATTGGCAGATCAACCATCGCTCCTTCACTATTATTAATCTTTTGGCCTCTCCGACATGCGATCGTCGATAGGGACTCTTGATCCAATAGTCCAGGATCCATCAGATTGTTGCAGTTGCACTGCTCGATGGTTGGACCCCTTCAACTTTAAAACATCGATATAATATGCCTCCCAGATCCGATAAAGTATAGATCCCGTCTATAACAGTTCAAGTCTGGATTCTCGGATCCGACTATGTTTTACACTAGCTTTAGTGTAAGTCGAGGTTTTCACTTGCGGGCCAAAATTACATAATAAACTCCACCAATGCGATTAAAACTCTTGTGCATTCACTCTTGTTTATGATGGACTTACACTACGCTCGGCTTTCTATGCCATACTCAGCCACTTACACTATTACCACTCCATACAACAGTTAAAGATATTTTAGATCGCCATCGATCCTTTCGGTGATCGATGGTCAATCAAAACTGCACACAGAACATTCAGACTATCTATATGAAACACGCATAGATGCACAATTTCAACACTTAACACATTTATATGTTATACATGGTGTAATTACAAGCTAAGGCATTTTAGCCTTAGAATAGTTTCTCACTCGACTACATTTGAATACTCTCGGTTCTACAATCTCTATATATCACTCTCTATATTACTCTCTCGTCTATATTTAACATGCAGGCTCATAATATAAATAGAGAAATATTGGATCGGATCACTGAAAGGATCCGATCAGATCTCTCCATGATTTCCTCAACAACCCATAAATCTCTCAACTATATGCATACATGGAAAATTACATTTAATTAAGTCCATCATTTAAGCTCTATTTTAACAGAAATTGTCCCTTGTGTTGCTCCGATGGTCCACATCCTCTCATTCTCTGCTTTGGATTCCTCTTTTAATTACGAGTGTCAGATGCTCCTGCATCAAACTCCCGAGGCACAAAAATTTATGACCACCAGGTCATATGCTTCTCCTTGTCCTTAGCAATTCTACCCACCTCTCAGTGGAACTCCCTTCATGGTTTTCCATGAGCTACAACCAACCTCTGCAGTAACAGTCTTCCTCTACTACACGATACCTCACCAAGCCCTCCTCACTCGGTCTTTTGGCATCCTTCTGGTTCTCTTCTCTGAAACCAATTAAACACACCATGCTCTAGGTTGCTGCAAATATTCTCACCTTTCGTTGTCGCTATCTACACGATAGTAAGATCATAACTCTCCAACCTTATCAATCGTACCTTGTTTCCTTCAACTTGCACTCTTGTCCCTTCTCACAGGAAATCCTTTCCCTACTCTGATACCACTTGATGAAAAGAGAAATAGGGGTATAACCAATTTCCCCTTTCATATCAGTAATTGATCTTGAAGCCTGTGGGTTATGGCCCACTAAGCCTATCGGAAGCGTTAATATAGGCCTTAAGCCTTTAACCTATGAACCATTCAACTATAAGAAGTGTTAATCTTCAGCGTTCCCTTGAAAAACCCGAGGATAACAAGTATTGAAATGCACAGGAAAAAACATGAAAATCTCGCTTAGTATATATGCACCGGACTTCAAATTCTATGCACACGCATTTATAAATCTTGTTGGGTCCGCGCTTCCGACCTTTCCATGGCAATATTCCGATCACCGAAACCCCTGACTTTCGATCGTTGATTTATCACATATCGGTAATCTCGCCATATCGCTCATCTACGTATCGGCCATCGCTCCTCCACTGTCGTTAATATTTTGGCCTCTCCAACATGAGATCGTCGATCGCATCAAGACCGTTGATCGGGACTCTTGATCCAACAGTCCAGGATCCATCAGATTGTTGCAGTTGCACTACTCGATGGTTGGACACCTTCCACTTTAAAACGCCAACCCGATATGCTTTCCGAATCCGATAAAGTATAGATCCCCATCTATAACATTTCAAGTCCAGATTCTCGAATCCGACTATGTTTTACACTAGCTTTAGTGTAAGTCGACGTTTTCACTTGTGGGCCAAAATTACATAATAAACTCCGTCGATGCAAATAAAACTCCTGTGCATTCACCCTTGTTTATGATGGACTTATGTTATGCTCAACTTTCTCTGCCATACTTAGCCACTTACACTCTTACCACTCCATACAACAGTTAAAGATATTTTAGATCACCATCGATCCTTTCAGTGATTGATGTCGATCAAAACTGCACACGGAACATTCAGACTATCTATACAAAAAACACATAGATTCACAATTTCAACGCTTAACACATTTATATATTATACATGGCGTAATTACAAACTAAGGAATTTCAGCCTTAGAATAGTTTCTCACTCGACTACATTTGAATACTCTCGGTTCTACAATCTCTATCTATCACTCTCTATATTCCTATCTCTTCTCTATTTAACATGCAGGCTCATAATATATATAGAGAAATATTGGATCGGATCACTAAAAGGATCCGATCAGATCTCTCCATGATTTCCTCAACAACCCATAAATCTCTCAACTATATGCATACATGGCAAATTACATTTAAATAAGTCCATCATTTAAGCTTTATTTTAACAGAAATTGTCCCTTGTGTTGCTCCGATGGTCCACGTCTTCTCGTTCTCTGCTTGGATTCTCCTCTAATTAAGAGTGTCGAATGCTCCTGCATCAGACTCCCGAGGCACAAAAATTTATGACCTCCTGGTCATATGCTTCTCCTTGTCCTTAGCAATTATACCCACCTCTTAGTGGAACTACCTTCATGATCTTCCGTGAGCTGCAACCAACCGTTGCAGTAACAGTCTTCCTCTGCTACATGATAACTCACCAAGCCCTCCTCACTCGATCTTTTGGCATCCTTCTAGTTCTCTTCTCTGGAACCAATTGAGCACACCTTGCTCTAGGTTGCTACAAATCTTCTCACCTTCCGCTATCACGATCTGCACGACAGTAAGATCATAACTCTCCAACTTTATCAATTGCCTCCTTTCCTTCTACTTGCACTCTTCTCCCTTCTCGCAGGAAATCCTTTCCCTGCTTTGATACCAGTTGATGAAAAGAGAAATAGGCGTATAACCAATTTCCCATTTCATATCAATAATCGATCTTGAGGCCTATGGGTTATGGCCCACTAAGCCTATCGAAAGCGTTAATATAGGCCTTAAGCCTTTAATCCATGAACCATTCAACTATCGAAAGCGTTAATCTTCCACTTTCCCTTTAAAAAAACTTGGGGACAACAAATATTGAAATGCACGGGAAAAAACCATGAAAATCTCACTTAGTATATAGGCACTGGACTTCAATTCTATGCAGTCGCATTTATAAATCTCGTCAGGTCCATGCTTCTGACCTTTCCCCGGCGCTATTCCGATCATCAAAACCCCCGACTTCCAATCACCGATTTATCGCATATCGGTGATCTCGCCATATTTCTCATCGGCATATCGGCCATCACTCCTCCACTGTCGTTAATCTTTTGGCCTCTTCGATATGTGATCATCGATCGCATCAAGACCGTCGATCGGGACTCTTGATCCGACAGTCTAGGATCCATTGAATTGTCGCAGTCACACTGCTCAATGGTTGGACCCCTTCCACTTTAAAACACCAACCCGATATGCCTTCTGGATCCGATAAAGTATATATCCCCGTCTATAACATTTCAAGTGTGGATTCTCAGATCCAACTATGTTTTACACTAGCTTTAGTGTAAGTCGAGGTTTTCACTTGCGGACCAAAATTACATAATAAACTCCGCCAATGTGAATAAAACTCATGTGCATTCACTCTTATTTCTCATTTTGTTGATGGACTTACGCTACGCTCGGTTTTCTCTGCCATAATTAGCCACTTCACTGTTATCACTCCTTATAACAGTTAAAGTTATTTTAGATCGCCATCGATCCTTTAAGTGATCAATTGTCAATCAAAATTGCACATGGAACATTCAGACTATCTATACGAAACACACACAAATGCACAATTTCAACACTTAACACATTTATATATTATACATGGCGTAATTACAAGCTAAGGCATTTCAGCCTTAGAACAGTTTCTCACTCGACTACATGTGAATACTCTTGGTTCTACAATCTCTATATTCCTCTCTCTTCTCTATTTAACATGCAGGCTCATAATATATATAGAGAAATATTGGGTCAGATCACTGAAAGGATCCGATCAGATCTCTCCATGATTTCCTCAACAACCCATAAATCTCTCAACTATATGCATACATGGCAAATTACATTTAATTAAGTCCATCATTTAAGCTCCTTTTTAACAGAAATTGTCCCTTGTGTTGCTCCGATGGTCTACATCCTCTCGTTCTCCGCTTTGGATTCCTCTTTTAATTAAGAGTGTCAGATTCTCCTGCATCATTTTAGCTTTAGGTCCTTTAATAGCTTTTCAGAAGGCACTAATGCCTTGATGTTTCTTCTACCCATTGTCTTCAAACACGTTCAAAATATGAGTTTTTTCTATGTTAAGGTGGTTATTATTATAAACTATTAAGGCTCGGTTGGCTAGGGTATTTAAAACATCAAAAAAATTCAAGATAAAGATGTGAATTGGCATGCAAATATTATTCAGTGTGATTTTTTTATGGAATACCTAATAGGACAAAGAGCCATCCTCATTCTTGGAAATGAGGACATCAAGGAAAGGAATTATTCCATCAACTTAAAATTCCATAGTGAACTAGATTAAATTAGACTAATTATTGGTATGTTGCTTGAAAAAATTTAATATGTCATGGTTGTGATGTCAAATGATAAAGGTGTTATCAACATGCATTTTCCAGAGATTAAGGCAGAGAGGGGAAGAATTCAGGGCTTCACTAACAAATTCCTCCATGAAAATATCAGCCACAATGGGAAAGAGAGGGGAGCCAATGGTGACTACATAGGTTTGCTCATAAATTTTATCTTGAAAAATAAAAAAGTGGATTTTAAGAAAATGCCAACTAATTTTCTAGTATCAAATTAAAAAACATAGATTTTAAGCAAATGTCGACTAATTTGGTAGTATTGGGGTAAAAATGCAGATTTTAAGAAAATACTAACCAATTTGGTAGTATTAGGGTAAAAAACAATGGGTTTTAAGCAAATGTTGACTAATTTGGAAGTATCATGATAACAAACCTAAATTTATATCAAGGTATATCGTGATTTATATACTACATTTATGTCATAATAATTACATTTACATTATGTTCATTTTGTAGTACTTTGCTTGAGCACCATATTTGGTACTTCAACAAGTTTGATTGAAATAGTGGAATCTCTCAATTTAAATTCTCAATTTACTTATGGGAAAATGAAATCACCAAACCTAACACTAAGAATACTTCCTTGCTATATGAAACATAATAATTTAGTTTTACCATTCAATTCAAATTTTGTCATCTCTTGTCAATCAAATATTTGTTTCTACAACTTCTTATGAATCATAAACATTTAGCTTTCTAAGTGAATTTTTTTCTTCATGGTTTACATTTTTCATCTATAACTACAAATTATTATTAATTGTTCATTTTTACATGTATAGATGAAACTTAGCACCAAGGTTGACTAGGGAGGTAAACTCTCACATGTCGTATGGATCAATAAAATGGAGACCCATGATCATGTGTTGAATTCTTCGATAGGATAGGGAAACATTACTGTAATATTTCAAGGAACAACACTAGGGGAACACCAACAAACTTAACTGATATTGATGTGTGCAAGAGAAAATGAGTAGCAACCCCTCCCCACCTTAACATATATTGTAATTGTGGACAATGTGTTGCTAATAGGACCAAAGACAAAGTGAGAAGAAGGGAATGATCAAGTCACATTTAATCAATTTACTGAAATCGTTACAAGATAATGATTTCACTAGAGAGTACAATGGTGGAGAGAAGAAATAGTTAAGGTACTTTGTTAGCTTGGAACATTATATTTCTTTTCATCTATCTCCATGTTTTTAGAGTAGAATTGGACTAATCATCTTGCAGGCTCATTTTTACTAGTGGATCCCAATTTGGAAAATAGGGGCGTAAAACCATATTGAGTCATGTTGAGGCATTAAATGATGATTTTTGATGTAAAAAATCTTTGAATCTAAAATTCAACCCTAGGATATTCTTCTACACTTAGATACATTTTCAATGGTACAAGAATAATATCAATCATATTTCATATGCAAAGGTTATGCCTCTTAGAAGTTGACCTTCTAGCTTGACCACCATGGTTCAAGAGGATGCCATGTTAGCCCTTGTTACTCGTGAAAAGGGGGAAGCCACATGTGGAATATGAAGAAGACCCTAGCAGATTCAAAGTTGTAACTCTAGTTGAGACTTGGAGTCAAACCTGGCCCCTAGTTAGCTATTAGACTATGTTAAAAATGTTAAAAATGGGCTAATAAGAGGAGAAGGGGTTCCGTTTTATGTTATTGTATTTTGTTCCATAATAGATAAAAGAAAAAGGGAGTGGGACTTATCGAGAATTATAGAAAGGTTAATGTTTGGTAGCATCCTAACAGGTCATGAGCCTCAAGTAACTCCATAGAAAATTTCTTCTCCTTTGTACTTGCATTATTTACATACTAGAAAAGAGAGTAGAGCGGCCTCACCTTCTAGTTTGGTTTTCTCCCATAAGGGTTTCCTAGTGTAAATATTTGTTCTCATTGTCGATGATGTGTGACTATATTTATTTTTCTCCATTTTCCACGTTTTATCTAGGTCATGCATAAGCAGAAAACCAATAATTAGCAAATTTCAAATCTAAAGGAATTTAGCCCTCACAGTACAAATTTTGGGTTACATTTATCAAATCGATTGTGATGAATTGTCCAATAGAATATCCACAATAGTTTTAAATATTATCGGTACCACAACCAAGTTTCTTAAGGGAATTTTTTTCCCTATGTCATTCACAGGCCCTAGATATCATTGACCATTATGTCCACAAAATATTTGTACTAGGAAAATCCACCCAAAGGGATCACTTCCTATCAGCTCAAGCTAGAGCCTAACCCCTAGAGCATGGAGAGAAATAAACTTGTGACCTCTAAAGTGAAAGGGTTCTTTAAGGACGGGGACTCGACCATTTGATCGAACCCTCAAGGTTACATTCTTTAGGGAAATTCGTTGTAATTCCCCCTACTGAAATAAATTTGAAACTTTGACTTTCTTACCATTTAAACATTTTTCCAAACACGTTGTAGGCATACATTTCATTGAACACTATCCTAGTAAATAAATATGAAGATCATACAACAAAAAACCAACAATATTACCACAATAACTCATAAGGGAAATCCCTCTTCTACTGAAGAAAACTCAACCAATATGCAAAACAAAATGCCACAACAAAGTGTTTTTGCTAACACAATACTTCACCATCGTACCATAGGCAAATAAATAGTAACAATTCAGCCAAATATTTATTAATAAGTTTGATCATGATATTACAAATTGTACAGCTTCTTTAAGATGTCATAAGTTGATTTCAAAAACGTGTGATTAGCTCCAGCAAGGGTGTTGATTCGGCTGATGGAATGATTTTGATCCAGATTTAAACATGAATGCAACAAATTACAGAGATAACCATAAAGACAAATATGTAGTGGAAATAATACTTCATTTCATTAATGTAAAATACTGAAATATGTTTACAAATAGAAATGGAAATAAACCAGCTAGGGCAATGGTAGCTTATCTCTGAGAAGAGATGTGGTGGCTACATGCCTCTAAACTGTGTTACAATGAGGATCAAAGGCCTATTTATTGTTGAGAAACAATGGAAAACCCTTAACATCCCAAAACCTTACCATAGAAGTTGTAACGCCAAATTGTGGGCCCCGTTTTGGGTAAGTTGGTACATCAACTTCCCGAGGTCGTAACTTTGGCACCTGATCTTCGTTTGACAAGTACAATAGCTCATTAGAAAGATCTATCTGAGCACTACAACTTTGGGAATAGAAATATCATTTCATGGACCCATGTTGCTCCTAGATTTCCCAAAAACCGTCGTTTAGGGCCTCAAAACATCTCTGGAAGTTCAGGACCCGAAAAAACTGCTAAAAATAGTAAATTGTGCTACAATTACGGAAACTGAAAAAATGAAAGAGAAAATTATGGGCATCAAAGTGGGGTAGGCGGGTGGCCACAAATATCCACCTGGATCATTCCTCCACCCTTAGGAAGAAATGGTCCCCATTGCATTGAGTTCCTCCATCTGTTGAACTTGGTCCCTGGTGAGTTGTTCTACAATCTCTGATGTGTCCGGTAATGGTGGGAAGCATGGTCGACGATGATCCACACTGAACACTCGGTGCAAGTGAAGGAATGGGGGAATGTTGTGCTTCAAAGCATTATTTCCAATAGCCTTGGTAATGGTGTAAGGACCATGTCGGAGTGGTCTGAGCTTCTGATGGGTTTTCATAAGGAGTTCTTTCTACCGAAGCAACCAGACATTGTTTCCTACATGAATCTTGTGTGGTACCCCTGTGGGTGAGGAGAAGTTGTTCCTATGTTCTTTCATGACCGTATCCCTCTGTTGATGTTGCTTCTGCATGGAGGAACCCTTCGCAGGGGTCATGGATGTGGCAACGATCTTCCCCTTACTTTGGGAGCGAACCAGACAAAAAATAAATTTCCTAGTCTATGAGATGAGCTTGCTGCCTTTATTAGCAGTGATCAAAGAGGTGGTGGTAGGTGGGGCTACCTCTAGTATCATGTATAATGAATTACACAAATAAATAATGACAACACGAGACCTTGACTCATGCACAGTGTTTCGCCTCCACAAGTATGGTTGGCCTAATAGTACATCACAAACATCAAGAGGTGCAACATCACACAATACCTCATCTGTAAAGGGCTTGATGTTATAGGGAAGGCGGCGCTACTAGCTAACTCGGAGATCTCATCCTTGGTGAAGCCACCCGATACTGTACGGCTGCGAGTGTTGCATAGTTGGTAGGCCCAACCGCTTCACGACCTCTGTTGAAATGAGGTTATTTTGGCTGCCACTGTTGAAAATGAATTGCATCGACGAACCCTTTACCCACATCTATGAGTGGAAAATACGTTCCCCCTCCTCTCGATCTTCGAGCTCATCCTTCTGGATCTTGGCAGTGGCAACAATGGTGGTGGGCTCTGCAACAATGATCTGCTTCCCTTTTCCATTCCCCTTGTTGGGTTCTGACTCAAGGTAGGAACATTCATTTGATTCTGAAGCCTTCAAATCGACCACGAGCAACTGCTTGGTCTGACACTCACTTCTATTGTGAGTGGGGCTCTTATGGAACTCACACCATTTTCCTCTGTCCTTCTTCAACTTCGTGGTGTTGTTCTTTTCTTGCAACTTTGATGGGTTGTCTTGGGTCACCCTGCCTTGGCTTTGTCCTTTGGTCTTCGGATCTGTAGATCCAAAGTCTCGCTTCTTCTATTTTAACTTCTGCTCGATTTTGACAGCATATTGGTATGTTGTGCTGAGCAAGGAGATGTTCATGAACTCCATCTCTTCTTCGATGTACCTGTGTAGGCAGCCGAGGTATTTGAGTACCAAATGCAGCTCAGAATTCTTGATTCCCAGCTGTGTGCAAAGGGTATGAAAAATGTTTGTGAACTCTGGAACATCTTGGTCCCTTCCCTGCAGCAGTGTGGTCCATTTGATGTATTTGTCCTCCTAACTTTTGACAGGGTAGTACTGCTCCTTGACAACATCGGGGAATGAATTCCAAGTGGGTGCAGCTGAAAATAGTGAGCCAATGCTATCATCCTTCTGCTCACAGTAGGTTTCCCACTAGTCCTTGATGTGGGGGGTTGCTTTAAGAAGAGAAAAAATGGTCTTATCCCGACTCGAAAATTCACGAACAGAAAAAGACCCTTCTAGAAGATTTAACCATTTATCTACGGTATCTGTGTCTATCTGACCCTCCAATATGGGTATTTCAAAATTAAATTGTACCTTAAACGGTGTGTTGTTTCCAGAGTAGCTGTTGGAAGCCGATGCATCGCCTCTGGTTAGTCGCTGAAGGATTTGGGAAAAGTTGTCCATCATCGTGTTCCTTTGCCGCTCGAGGGCTTCTTCGAGCAAGATTTTGATAGGATCTCCTGCTCCCTCGTCTTTCTTTTCATCCGCCATGGGAGGCCATTGGGATTTGCGAGGCTGGTCTTGAAAAGGTTTGACTAGTTCAAGCCCTAACTCCTTATATCTCGACCTCATTGGGGGAATGCAAAGAAAAACAAAGAAAAAGCAGACCGCTCTGATACCACTGATCCGGATTTAAACAGGAACACAAAAAATTACAAAGATAACCATAAGGACAGATATGCAGCTACAAAAATACTTCATTTCATTAATGTAAAATACTGAAATATGCTTACAAACAGAAATAGGGCGATGGTAGCTTATCTCTGAGAAGAGATGTGGTGGCTACATGCCCCTGAATTGTGTTACAATGAGGCTCGAAGGCCTATTTAATGTTTAGAAACAATGGAAAATCCTTAACATCCCAAAACCTAACCCTAGAAGATGAAACGCCAAATTGTGGGCCCTATTTTGGGTAAGTTTGTACATCAACTTCCTGGGGTCGTAACTTTGGCACCAGATCTTCATTTGACGCGTACAATAGCTCGTTAGAAAGATATATCCGAGCACTACAACTTTGCTAAGAGAAAAATTGGTCCATGGCCCCATGTTTCTCCCAAATTTCCCAAAAAACATCGTTTAGGGCCTCAAAACGGCTCTAGAAGTTCAGGACCCGAAAAACTGCTAAAAATAGTAAATTGTGCTACAATTACAGAAACTGAAAAACTGAAAGAGACAGTTGTGGGGATATAAGTGGGGTAGGTGGGTGGCCACCAACATCCACCTGGATCATTCCTACCCCCTTAGGAAGAAATGGTTCCCATTTCATTGAGTTCCTCCATCTACTGAACTTGGTCCCTGATGAGTTGTTCTGCAATCTCTAATGTGTCCAGTAATGGTGGGAAGCACGGTCGATGATGGTCCACATTGAACACTAAGTGAAAGTGAAGGAATGGGCGAATGTTGTGCTTCAAAGCATTATTTCCTGCAGCCTTGGTAATGGTGTAAGGACCATATTGAAGTGGTCTAAGCTTCTAATGGGTTCTGGTAAGGCATTCTTTCTGCCGATGCAACAAGACATTGTTGCCGACCTAAAATTTGTGTGGTACCACTGTGAGTGAGGAAAAGTTGTTCATGTGTTCTTTCATGATTGTATCCCTCTGTTGATGTTGTTTCTGTGTGGAGGAACCCTTTGCGAGGGTCATGGATGTGGCGACGATCTTCCCCTTACTTTGGGAACGAACCAGACAGAAAATAAATTTCCTAGTCTGTGAGATGACCTTGCTGCCTTTCTTAGCAGTGATCAAAGAGGTAACGGTAGGTGGGGCTAACTCTGGTATCCTGTATAATGAATTACACAAAGAAATAATGACAGCACGAGACCTTGATTCATACACGGCATGTCGCCTCCACAAGTATGGTTGGCCTAATATTAAATCACAAACATCAAGAGGTGCAACATCACACAATACCTCATCTGTAAAGAGCTTGATGTTGTAGGGAAGGCGGCAGTGCTGGTGAACTCGGAGATCTCATCTTTGGTGAAGCCACCCGATACTCTACGGCTCCAGTTGTGGTGTAGTTATTAGGCCCAACCGCTTCATGACCTCTGTTGAAATGAGATTATTTTGGTTGCCACTATCGACAATGAATTGCAATGGTGAACCCTTCACCCACATCTGTGAGTGGAAAAGGTGTTCCCCCTCCTCTGGATCTTTGGTCTCATTCTTCTGGATCTTGGTAGTCGTAAAAGTGGCGCTGGGCTCCGCATCAATGATCTACTTCCCTTTTCCATTCCCCTTATTGGGTTTTGACTCAGGGTCCGAACATGGATCTGATTCTAAAGCCTTCAACTCAGCCACCAATGACTACTTGGTCCGACACTCACTTGTGCTGTGAGTGGGGCTCTTATGGAACTCACACCATTTTCTTGTGTCCTTCTTCAACTTCATGGTGTTTTTCTTTTCTTGTGGCTTTGACGGGTTGTCTTGGGTCACCCCACCTTGGCTTGGTCCTTTGGTCTTCAGATTTGCAGATCCAAAGTCTCGCTTCTTCTGTTTTCACTTCTGCTCAATTTTGACAGTGTATCAGTATGCCGTGCTGAGTGAGGATATGTTCAGGAACTCCATCTCCTCCTGGATGTACCTGTGTAGGCACCGGCGGTATTTGAGTACCAAATGCAGCTCAGAATCCTCGATACCCAACTTTGTGCGAAGGGTATGAAAAATGTTTGTGAACTCTGGCACATCTTGGTCCCTTCCTTGTTGTAGTGTGGTCCATTTGATGTTACTATTTTTCCTCATAAATTTTGACAGGGTAGCACTGCTCCTTAATGGCATCCCGGAATGAATTCCAAGTGGGTGTAGCAAAAAATAGTGAGCCTGTGCTATCATCCTTCTACTCGCAGTAGGTTTCCCACCAGTCCTTGACGTGGGGGGCTGCTTTAAGAAGAGTGAAATTGATCTGTTCGCGACTCAAAAATTCATGAACAGAAAAAGACCCTTCTAGAAGATTTAACCATTTATCTATGGCATCTACATCTATTTGACCCTCAAACATGGGTATTTCAAAATTAACTTGTACCTTAAACAGTGTGGCATTTCCAAAGTAGCAGTTTGAAGCCGATTTGTCACCTCTAGGTAGTTGCTGAAGGATTTGGGAAAAGTTGTCCATCATCGCGTTCCTTTGCCGCTCAAGGGATTCTTCAAGCAAGATTTTGATATGATCTCCTGCCCCCTCATCTTTCTTTTCATCCGCCATGGGAGGCCGTCGGGACTTGCGAGGCTGGTCTTGCAAAGGTTCGACCAGTTCAAGCACTAACTCCTTATATCTCGACCTCGTTGGGGACATGCAAAGAAAAACATAGAAAAAGCAGAGCGCTCTGATACCACTGATCCAGATTTAAATAGGAATGCAACAAATTACAGAGATAACCATAAAGAAAAATATGCAGTGGAAATAATACTTTATTTCATTAATGTAAAATATTGAAATATGCTTACAAACAGAAATGGAAATAAACTAGCTAGGGCGATGGTAGTTTATCTCTAAGAAGAGATGTGGTGGCTACATGCCTCTAAATTGTGTTACAATGAGGCTCGAAGGCCTATTTATTGTTGACGAACAAAAGAAAACTGTTGACATCCCAAAAGCTAACCCTAGAAGATGAAACACCAAATTGTGGGCCATGTTTTGGGTAAGTTGGTACATCAACTTCTCGGGGTTGTAACTTTGGCACCCGATCTTTGTTTGACGCTTACAATAGCTTTTTAGAAAGATCTGTTCAAGAACTACAACTTTGGGAAGAGCATCATCAGTCCATGGACCCATGTTGCTCCCAGATTTCCCAAAAAACGTCGTTTAGGGCCTCAAAATGGCTCCAGAAGTTCAGGACCCGAAAAAACTGCTAAAAATAGTAAATGGTGCTACAATTACGGAAACTAAAAAACTGAAAAAGATAGTTGTGTGGGTCCAAGTGGGATAGGTGGGTGGCCACCAACATCCTCCTGGATCATTGCCCCCCCCCTTAGGAAGAAATGGCCCGCATTGCTTTGAGTTCCTCCATCTGCTGAACTTGGTCCCTGGTCAGTTATTCTGCAATCTCTGATGTGTCCAGTAATGGTTGGAAGCTTGGTCGACGATGGTCCACATTGAACACTCAGTGCAAATGAAGGAATTGGGGAATTTTGTGCTTCAAAGCATTATTTCCCACAGCCTTGGTAATGGTGTAAGGACCATGTTGGAATGGTCTGAGCTTCTGATGGGTTCTGGTAAGGCGTTCTTTCTGCCAATGCAACCAGACATTGTTGCCCACCTGAAACTTGTGTGGTACCCCTGTGGGTGAGGAGAAGTTGTTCCTGTGTTCATTCATGACCGTATCCCTATGTTGATGTTGCTGCTGCATAGAGGAACCCTTCGCGGGGGTCATGGATGTGGTGACGATTTTCCCCTTACTTTGGGAGTGAACCAGAAAGAAAATAAATTTTCTAGTCTATGAGATGAGCTTGCTACCTTTCTTAGCAGCGATCAAAGAGGTGGAGGTAGGTGGGGCTACCTCTCGTATCCTATATAATGAATTACCCAAAGAAATAATGACAGCACAAGCCCTTGACTCATACACAGCATTTCGCCTCCACAAGTATGGCTAGCCTAATAGTACATCACAAACATCAAGAGGTGCAACGTCACACAATACCTCATCTGTAAAGGGCTTGATGTTGTATGGAAGGCATCACTATCGGCGAACTCAGAGATATCGTCCTTGGTGAAGCCACCTAATACTGTACGGCTATGGTGTGTTGTATTCGGTAGGCCCACCCACTTCACGACCTCTGTTGAAATGAGGTTCTTTTGCCTGCCACTGTCAACAATGAATTGAAGCAGTGAACCCTTCACCCACATCTGTGAGAGGAAAATACATTCCCCCTCCTCTGGATCTTCGAGCTCATTCTTCTTGATCTTGGTGGTGGCAACAGTGGCATTGGGTTCCACATCAACGATCTGCTTCCCTTTGCCATTCCCCTTGTTGGGTTCTGACTCAGGGTTGGACATGCATCTAATTCTAAAGCCTTCAACTCGGGCACCAGCAACTGCTTGGTCCAACACTCACTTGTTCTGTGAGTGGGGCTCTTATGGAACTCACACCATTTTCATATGTCCTTCAACTTCATGGTTTTGTTCTTATCTTGCAAATTCGACGGGTTGTCTTGGGTCACCCTACCTTGGCTTTGTCCTTTGGTCTTCAGTTTTGCAGATCCAAAGTTTCTCTTCTTCTGTTTGAACTTCTGCTCGATTTTGACAACTTATCGGTATGTCGTGCTGAGCGAGGAGATGTTCAGGAACTCCATCTCTTCTTGGATGTACCTATGTAGGCAGCCATAGTATTTTCGTAACAAATGCAACTCAGAATCCTTGATACCTGATTGTGTGCGAAGGGTAAGAAAAATGTTTGTGAACTCTGGCACATCTTGGTCCTTTACCTGCCACAATGTGGTCCATTTGTTGTATTTGTCCTCATAGATTTTGGCAGGCAGTACTGCTCCTTGATGGCGTCCCGGAATGAATTCCAAGTGGGTGTGGCTGAAAATAGTGAGCCCATGCTATCATCCTTCTGCTCGCAATAGGTTTCCCACCAGTCCTTGATGTGGGGGGGCTGCTTTGAGAAGAGTGAAAATGGTCTCTTCCCGACTCAAAAATTCATGAACAGAAAAATACCCTTCTAGAAGATTTAACCATTTATCTACGGCATCTGCATCTATCTGACCCTCGAATATGGGTATTTCAAAATTAACTTGTACCTTAAACTGTGTGGCATTTCCAAAGTAGTTGTTGGAAGTCGATGCGCTACGTCTGGGTAGCCGCTGAAGGATTTGCGCAAAGTTGTCCATCATCGCATTCCTTTGCCGCTTGAGGGTTTCTTCGAGCAAGATTATGATAAGACCTCCTGCCCCCTCATCTTTATTTTCATCTGCCATGGGACGCCGTAGGGATTTGAGAGGCTGGTCTTGCAAAGGTTCGACCAGTTCAAGCACTAATTCCTTATATCCTGACCTCGTTGGGGACATTCAAAGAAAAACAAAGAAAAATAAAACTGCTCTGATACCACAGATCGGGATTTAAACAGGAACGCAACAAATTACAATGATAAACATAAATACAAATATGCAGGGGATATAATACTTCATTTCATTAATGTAAAATACTGAAATATGCTTACAAACAGATATCGAAATAAGCTAGCTAGGGCGATGGTAGCTTATCTCTGAGAAGAGATGTGGTGGCTACATGCCTCTGAGCTATGTTACAATAAGGCTCGAAGGCCTATTTATTATTGAGAAACAATGGAAAACCCTTAACATCCCAAAACCTAACCCTAGAAGATGAAACGCCAAATTGTGTGCCCCGTTTTGGGTAAGTTGGTACATCAAATTCTCGAGGTCGTAACTTTGGCACCCGATCTTCATTTGACGCGTACAATAGCTCGTTAAAAAGATCTATCCAAGCACTACAACTTTGGGAAGAGCAACATTGGTCAATTCATGTATGTTGCTACCAGAGTTTCCAAAAAACATCATTTAGGGCCTCAAAACAGCTCTGGAAGTTTAGGACCCGAAAAACTGCTAAAAATAGTAAATTGTGCTACAATTACGGAAACTTAAAAACTGAAAGACATATTTGTGGGGATCCAAGTGGGGTAGGTGGGTGGCCACCAACATCCACCTGGGTCATTCCTCCCCCCTTAGGAAGCAATGGTCCCCATTGCGTTGAGTTCCTCCATCTCCTGAACTTGGTCCCTGGTCAATTGTTCTGCAATCTCTGATGTGTCCAGTAATGGTGGGAAGCATGGTTGACGATGGTCCACATTGAACACTCGATGCAAGTGAAGGAATGGGGGAATGTTGTGCTTCAAATCATTATTTCCCATAACCTTGGTAATGGTGTAAGGACCATGTCAGAGTGGTCTGAGCTTCTGATGGGTTCTGGTAAGGCGTTCTTTCTGCTGATGCAACCAGACATTGTTGCCCACCTAAAAATTGCGTGGTACCCTAGTGGGTGAGGAGAAGTTGTTCCTATGTTCTTTCATGATTGTATCGCTTTATTGATGTTGCTGATACGTGGAGGAACCCTTCACGGGGGTTATGGATGTCGTGACGATCTTCCCCTTACTTTGGGAGCAAACCAGACAAAAAAAAAATTCCTAGTCTGTGAGATAAGCTTGTTGCCTTTCTTAGCAATGATCAAAGAGGTGGCGGTAGGTGGGGCTACCTCTGGTATCTTGTATAATGAATTACACAAAGAAATAATGACAGCACGAGGCCTTGACTCATACACAGCATGTCGCCTCCATAAGTATGGTTGGCCTAATAGTACATCACAAACATCAAGAGGTGCAACATCACACAATACCTCATCTGTAAAGGGCTTGATGTTGTAGGGAAGCCGACAATGCTGGCGAACTCAGAGATGTCATCCTTGGTGAAGCCACCCGATACTGTACGGATTTGGGTGTGGTGTAGTCGGTAGACCCAACCGCTTCACGACCTCTGCTGAAATGAGGTTCTCTTGGCTACCACTCTCGACCATGAATTGCAGGGCGAACCCTTTACCCACATCTGTGAATGGAAAAGACGTTCCCCCTCCTCTGGATCTTCGGGCTCATTCTTCTGGATCTTAGCAGTGGCAACAGTGGTGCTAGGCTCCTCATTAATGATATGCTCCACTTTACCATTCCCCTTGTTGGGTTCTGACTTAGGGTTGGAACATGCATTTGATTCTGAAGCCTTCAACTCAGCCACCAACGACTGCTTGGTCCGACACTCACTTGTGCTATGAGTGGGGCTCTTATGGAACTCACACCATTTTCCTCTGTCCTTCTTCAACTTTGTGGTGTTATTATGTTCTTGCAGCTTCAACGGGTTGTTGTGGGTCACCCCCCCTTGGCTTTGTCCTTTGGTCATCAGATTTGCAGATCAAAAGTCTTGCTTCTTCTGTTTGAACTTCTACTCGATTTTAACAGCATATCGGTATGTCGTGCTAAGCGACGAGATGTTCAGGAACTCCATCTCTTCCTGGATGTACCTATGTAGGCAGTCGAGGTATTTGAGTACCAAATGCAGCTTGGAATTCTTGATACCCAACTGTGTGCAAAGGGTATGAAAAATGTTTGTGAACTCTGGAAAATCTCGGTCCCTTCCCTACCGTAGTGTGGTCCATTTGATGTATTTTTCCTCATAAATTTTGACAGGGTAGTGCTGCGCCTTGACGGCATCCCAGAATGAATTGCAAGTGGGTGCTGCTAAAAATAGTGAGCCCATGCTATCATCCTTCTGCTCGCAGTAGGTTTCCCACCAATCCTTGATGTGGGGGGCTACTTTGAGAAGAGTGAAAATGGTCTTATCCCGACTCGTAAATTCATGAACAGAAAAAGACCCTTCTAGAAGATTTAACCATTTATCTATGGCATCTACGTCTATCTAACCCTCGAATATGGGTATTTCAAAATTAAATTATACCTTAAATGGTGTGGCGTTTTCAGAGTAGCGGTTGGAAGTCGATGGGTCGCCTCTGGGTAGCTACTAAAGGATTTGGACAAAGTTGTCCATCATCGCGTTCCTTTGCAACTCAATGGCTTCTTCGAGTAAGATTTTGATAGGATCTCCTACCCCCTCATCTTTCTTTTCATCCACCATGGGAGGCCATCGGGATTTGTGAGGCCGGTCTTGCATACGTTCGACCAGTTCAAGCCCTAACTCCTTATATCTCGACCTCATTGGGGACATGCAAAGAAAAACATAGAAAAAGCAAACCGCTCTGATACCACTGATTCGGATTTAAATAGGAACGCAAAGAATTACAGAGATAAACATAAAGACAGATATGCAATGGAAATAATACTTCATTTCATTAATGTAAAATACTGAAATATGCTTACAAACAGAAATGGAAATAAACGAGCTAGGGCGATGATAGCTTATCTCTGAGAAGATATGTGGTGGCTACATGCCTCTGAACTGTGTTACAATGAGGCTCGAAGGCCTATTTATTATTGAGAAACAATGTAAAACTCTTAACATCCAAAAACCTAACCATAGAAGATGAAACGCCAAATTGTGGGCCCCGTTTTGGGTAAGTTGGTACATCAAATTCCCGGGGTTGTAACTTTGGCACCCGATCTTCGTTTGATGCGTACAATAGCTTGTTAGAAAGATCTATCTGAGCACCAAAAATTTGAGAAGAGAAACATTGGTCCATGGCCCCATGTTCCTCCCATATTTCCCAAAAAATGTCGTTTAGGGCCCTAAAACGGCTCCGAAAGTTCA
Organism: Pinus taeda; assembly: GCA_000404065.3. Classification (NCBI taxonomy): domain Eukaryota; kingdom Viridiplantae; phylum Streptophyta; class Pinopsida; order Pinales; family Pinaceae; genus Pinus; species Pinus taeda. Next base: position 111,796 of record APFE031170891.1, on the reverse strand, counting down.
AGACCCAAAAAACTACTAAAAATAGTAAATTGTGCTACAATTACAAAAACTGAAAAACTAAAAGAGACAGTTGTGGAGGTCTAAGTGGAGTAGGTGGGTGGCCACCAACATCCACCTGGATCATTCCTCCCCCCTTAGGAAGCAATGGCACCCATTGCGTTGAGTTCCTCCATCTACCGAACTTTGTCCCTGATGAGTTGTTATGCAATCTCTGATGTGTCCAATAATGGCGGGAAGCATGGTCGACAATGGTCCACATTGAACACTTGGTGCAAGTGAAGGAATGGGGGGATGTTGTGCTTCAAATCAATATTTCCCACAGCCTTGTTAATGGTGTAAGGACCATGTCGGAGTGGTCTAAGCTTCTAATGGGTTATGGTAAGGCGTTCTTTCTGTCGATGCAAACAGACATTGTTGTTGACCTAAAATTTGTGTGGTTCCCCTGTGGGCGAGGAGAAGTTGTTCCTGTGTTCTTTCATGACCGTATCCCTCTGTTGATACTACTGCTACGTGGAGGAACCATTCGATGGGGCCATGGATGTGGCAACGATCTTCCCCTTAATTTGGGATTGAACTAGACAAAAAATAAATTTCCTAGTCTATGAGATGAGCTTGCTGCCTTTCTTAGCAGTTATCAAAGAGGCGGTGGTAGGTGGGGATACCTCTAGTATCCTGTATAATGAATTACACAAATAAATAATGATAGCGTGAGGCCTTGAATCATACACAGCATGTTGCCTCCACAAGTATGGCTAGCCTAATAGTACATCATAAACATCAAGAGGTGCAACATCACACAATACCTCATCTGTAAAGGACTTGATGTTGTAGGGAAGGCGCACTGCTGGTGAACTCAGAGATGTCGTCCTTGGTGAAGCCACCCAATACTGTACGGTTGCGGGTATAGTGTAGTCATTAGACCCAACCGCTTCACAACTTCTACTAAAATGATGTTATTTTGGATGCTACTGTCGACAATGAATTGCAGCGACGAACCCTTCACCCACATCTGTGAGAGGAGAAGGCGTTCCCCCTCCTCTGGATCTTCAGGCTCATTCTTCTGGATCTTGGCGATGGCAACAGTGGTGCTAGGCTCTACATCAATGATCTGCTTCCCTTTGCCATTCCCCTTGTTGGGTTCTGACTTAGGGTCAGAACATGCAACTGATTTTGAAGCCTTCAACTCGGCCACCAACGACTACTTGGTATGACACTCACTTGTACTGTGAGTGGGGCTCTTATGGAACTCACACCATGTTCCTGTGTCCTTCTTCAACTTCATGGTCTTGCTCTTTTCTTGCAACTTTGACGAGTTGTCTTGGGTCACCCCGCCTTGGCTTTGTCCTTTGGTCTTCGAATTTGCAGATCCAAAATCTTGCTTCTTCTGTTTGCACTTCTGCTCGATTTTGACAGGTTATCAGTATGTCATGCTAAGCAAGGAGATGTTCAGGAACTCCATCTCTTCCTAGATGTACCTTTGTAGGCAGCAATGGTATTTGAGTACCAAATGCAGCTCAGAATCCTTCATACCCAACTGTGTGTGAAGGGTATGAAAAATGTTTGTTAACTCTGGAACATCTTGGTCCCTTCCTTGTCGCAGTGTGGTCCATTTCATGTATTTGTCCTCATAGCTTTTGACAGGGTAGTACTGCTCCTTGACAGCATCCCAGAATGAATTCCGATTGGATGCGGCTGAAAATAGTGAGCCCGTCCTATCATCCTTCTACTCGCAGTAGGTTTCCCACCAATCCTTGACGTGCAGGGATGCTTTGAGAAGAGCGAAAATGGTATGTTCTTGACTCAAAAATTCATGAACAGAAAAGGACCCTTCTAAAATATTTAACCATTTATCTATGGCATCTGGGTCTATCTGACCCTCGAATATGGGTATTTCAAAATTAACTTGTACCTTAAACGATGTGGCATTTCCAAAGTAGCTATTGGAAGATTATTTGTTGCCTCTGGGTAGTTGCTGAAGGATTTGGGCAAATTTGTCCATCATCCCGTTCCTTTGTCACTCGAGGGCTTCTTCAAGCAAGATTTTGATAGGATCTCCATCCCCCTCATCTTTCTTTTCATCCGCCATGGGAGGCCATCAGGATTTGCGAGGCTGGTCTTGTAAAGGTTCAACCAGTTCAAGCCCTGAGTCCTTATATCTCGACCTCGTTAGGGACATCTAAAGAAAAACAAAGAAAAAGCAGACCGCTCTAATACCACTGATCTGGATTTAAATAGGAATGCAACAAATTACAGAGATAACCATAAAGACAGATATGCAGTAGAAATAATACTTCATTTCATTAATGTAAAATACTAAAATATGCTTACAAACAGAAATGGAAATAAACCAGCTAGAGCGATGGTAGCTTATCTCTGAGAAGAGATGTGGTGGCCACATACCTATAAACTCTGTTAAAATGAGGCTCAAAGGTCTATTTATTGTTGAGAAACAATGGAAAACCTATAAAATCCCAAAACCTAAACCTAGAAGATGAAATGCCAAATTGTGGGCCCTGTTTTGGGTAAGTTGGTACATCAACTTCCCGGGGTCGTAACTTTGGCACCTGATCTTCGTTTGACGCGTACAATAGCTTGTTATAAAGATCTATCTGAGAACTACAATTTTGGGAAGAGCAACATTAGTCCATGTACCCATGTTACTCCGAGATTTCCCCAAAAATGTCGTTTAGGGCCTTAAAACAGCTCCGGAAGTTCAAGACCCGAAAAACTACTAAAAATAGTAAATTGTGTTACAATTACGGAAACTGAAAAACTGAAAGGGAAAATTGTGTGGTTCCAAGTGGGATAGGTGGGTGGCCACCAACATCCACCTGTATCATTCCTCCCCCCTTAGGAAGCATTGGTCCCCATTAAATTGAGTTCCTCCATCTGTTGAACTTGGTCCCTGGTCAATTGTTCTGCAATCTCTAATGTGTCCAGTAATGGTGGGAAGCACAATCGACGATGGTCCACATTGAACACTTGGTGCAATTGAAGGAATGGAGGAATGTTGTGCTTCAAATCATTATTTCCCGCAGCCTTGGTAATGGTGTAAGGACCATGTTGGAGTGGTCTGAGCTTCTAATGGGTTCTGGTAAGGCATTCTTTCTATCGATGCAACTAGACAATGTTGTCCACCTGAAACTTGTGTGGTACCCCTGTGGGTGAGGAGAAGTTTTTCCTGTGTTATTTCATGAACGTATCCCTTTGTTGATGATGTTGTTGTGTGGAGGAACCCTTCACAGGGGTCATGAATGTTGCGACGATCTTCCCTTACTTTGTGACCGAACCAGACAGAAAATAAATTTCCTAGTCTGTGAGATGAGCTTGCTGCCTTTCTTAGCAGCAATCAAAGATGTGGCAGTAGGTGGGGCTACCTCTGTTATCCTGTATAACGAATTACAAAAAGAAATAATGACAGCACGAGACCTTGACTCATACACAGCATGTCACCTCCACAAGTATGGTTGGCCTAATAGTACATCACAAACATCAAGAGGTGCAACATCACACAATACCTCATATGTAAAGGGCTTGATGTTGTAGGGAAGGCGTCACTGTTGGTGAACTCAGAGATCTCGTCCTTGGTGAAGCCACCCGATACTATACGGCTATGGCTGTGGTGTAGTCGATAACCCCAACTACTTCATGAACTTCGTTGAAATGAGGTTCTTTTGGCTGCCACTGTCAACAATGAATTACAATGGCGAACCCTTCACCCACATCTATGAGTGGAAAATACGTTCCCCCGCCTCTCGATCTTCGGGCTCATCCTTCTGGATCTTGGTGATGGAAACAATGGCGTTGGGCTCCGCAATAATGATCTACTTCCATTTGTCATTCCCCTTGTTGGGTTCTGACTCAGGGTTGGACCATGCATCTAATTCTAAAGCTTTCAACTCGACCACCAGCAACTGCTTGGTCCGACACTTACTTGTGTTGTGAGTGGGGCTCTTATGGAACTCACACCATTTTCCTCTGTCCTTCTTCAACTTTGTGGTGTTGTTCTTTTCTTGCATCTTCAAAGGGTTGTCTTGGGTCACCCTACCTTGGCTTTGTCCTTTAGTCTTCGGATTTGCAGATCCAAAGTCTCACTACTTCTGCTCGATTTTGACAGCATATCGGTATGTCGTGATAAGCAAGGAGTTGTTCAGGAACTCCATCTCTTCATGGATGTACCTGTGTAGGCAACTGCAGTATTTGAGTACCAAATGCAGCTCAGAATCCTTAATACCCAGCTGTGTGTGAAGGGTATGAAAAATGTTTGTGAACTCTGGCACATCTTGGTCCCTTCCCTGCGGCAGTGTGGTCCATTTGATGTATTTGTCCTCATAGCTTTTGACAGGGTAGTACTGCTCCTTAACAGCATCCTAGAATGAATTCCAAGTGGGTGCTGCTGAAAATAGTGAGCCCGTGCTATCATCCTTCTGCTCGTAGTAGGTTTCCCACTATTCCTTGATGTTGGGGACTGATTTGAGAATAGCGAAAATTGTCTTTTCCCGACTCAAAAATTCATGAATAGAAAAATACCCTTCTAGAATATTTAACCATTTATCTACGGTATCTGCATCTATCTGACCCTCGAATATGGGTATTTCAAAATTAACGTGTACCTTAAATGGTGTGGCATTTCTAGACTAGCTGTTTGAAGCCGATGCGTCGCCTCTGGGTAGCCGCTGAAGGATTTGGGCAATGTTGTCAATCATTGCATTCCTTTGCCGCTCGAGGGCTTCTTCGAGCAAGATTTGATAGGATCTCATGCCCCCTCATCTTTCTTTTCATCCACCATGGGAGGTCATCGGGATTTGCGAGGCTGGTCTTGCAAAGGTTCGACTAGTTCAAGCCCTAACTCCTTATATCCTGACCTCATTGGGGACATGCAAAGAAAAATAGAGAAAACGTAGACCGCTCTGATACCACTGATCCAGATTTAAACAGGAACACAACAAATTACAAAGATAACCATAAAGACAGATATGCAGCGGAAATAATACTTCATTTCATTAATGTAAAATACTGAAATATGCTTACAAACAGAGATGGAAATAAACCATCTAGGGCTATGGTAGCTTATCTTTGAGAAGAGATGTGTTGGCTACATGCCTCTGAACTGTGTTACAATGAGGCTCAAAGGCCTATTTATTGTTGAGAAACAATGGAAAACCCTTAACATCCCAAAAGCTAACCCTAGAAGATGAAACACCAAATTGTGGGCCCCATTTTGGGTAAGTTGGTACATCAACTTCCCGAGGTCGTAACTTTGGCACCCGATCCTCCTTTGACGCATACAATAGCTCGTTAGAAAGATCTATCTAAGCACTACAACTTTGGGAAGAGAAACATTGATCCATGGAACCATGTTGCTCCCAAATTTCCCAAAAAACGTAGTTTAGGGCCTCAAAACGGCTCCAGAAGTTCAAGACCCAAAAAACTACTAAAAATAGTAAATTGTGCTACAATTACGGAAACTAAAAAACTAAAAGAGACAGTTGTGTGGGTCCAAGTGGGGTAGGTGGGTGGCCACCAACATCCACCTTGATCATTCCTCCATGCTTAGGAAGCAATGGTCCCCATTGCATTGACTTCCTCCATCCGTTGAACTTGGTCCCTGGTGAGTTGTTCTGTAATCTCTGATGTGTCCAGTAAGGGTGGGAAGCATGGTCGATGATGGTCCACATTGAACACTCGGTGCAAGTGAAGGAACGGGGGAATGTTATGCTTCAAAGAATTATTTTGCACGGCCTTGGTAATGGTGTAAGGACCATGTTGGAGTGGTCTGAGCTTCTGATGGGTTCTGGTAAGGCATTCTTTCTACCGATGCAACTAGACATTGTTGCCCACCTGAAACTTGTGTGGTACCCTTGTGGGTGAGGAGAAGTTGTTCCTTTGTTCTTTCATGACCGTGTCCCTCTGTTGATGTTGTTGTTGTGTGGAGGAACCCTTCGCGAGGGTCATGGATGTGGCGACGATCTTCCCCTTACTTTGGGAACGAACCAGATAGAAAATAAATTTCCTAGTCTGTGAGATGATCTTGCTACCTTTGTTATCAGTGATCAAAGAGGTGGCGGTAGGTGGGGCTACCTCTGGTATCCTGTATGATTAATTACACAAAGAAATAATGGCAGCACGAGACCTTAACTCATACACAGTATGTCGCCTCCACAAGTATGGTTGGCCTAATAGTACATCACAAACATCAAGAGGTGCAACATCACACAATACCTCATCTGTAAAGGGCTTGATGTTGTAGGGAAGGTGGCACTGCTGGCGAACTCAGAGATCTCGTCCTTGGTGAAGCCACCCAATATTGTACGGTTGCGGTTGTGGTGTATTCGGTAGGCCCAACCGCTTCACGACCTCTGCTGAAATGAGGTTCTTTTGGCTACCACTGTCGACAATGAATTGCAGCGGCGAACCCTTCACCCACATCTATGAGTGGAAAAGACGTTCCCCCTCCTCTGGATCTTCGAGCTCATTCTTCTGGATCTTGGTGGTGGCAACAGTGGGACTGGGCTCCGCATCAATGATCTTCTTCCCTTTGCCATTCCCCTTGTTAGGTTCTGACTCAGGGTTGGAACATGCATCTGATTCTGAAGCCTTCAACTCTGTTGGGTTGTGTTATATTCTTTCCACATAGTTAACAGGGGGGTTTGTAGGGCACCCATAACACCAGTTTATGGGGTCCGGGGCAACGACCCGAAAATTTTGGTTTTTCACGCAATGTTAGGTTGGGCTGACCCACCTATGGTTTTGTGCATGATTTTCTCACATTTTTTTGGACATGATGGTTTTCGGTCCATGGTATTGGATACTTCGGCATGTATAAATATGTATTGTAACATTGAAAGGAATATAATGAGAAATCAAGCTGGTAGCCTCAGTTTTTGGATCCAAGGGAAAATATCTGTGTATATGTGTTATATGTGTTATGATCTCACATTTTTTATTTTCTGTGTTTTAGAATTTGTATACAGGTAATTTCTTTACGGGGTTAAAACCTACAAACTCGGCCACCAACAACTGCTTGGTTCGACTCTCACTTGTGTCGTGAGTGGGGCTCTTATGGAACTCACGCCATTTTCCTCTGTCCTTCTTCAACTTCATGGTGTTGTTCTTTTCTTGTGGCCTTGACAGGTTGTCTTGGGTCACCCCGCCTTGGCTTTGTCCTTTGGTATTCGGATTTGCAGATCCAAAGTCTCGCTTCTTCTATTTGAACTTCTGCTCGATTTTTATAGCGTATCGGTAGGTCGTGCTGAGAAAGGAGTTGTTTAGGAACTCCATCTCTTTCTTGATGTACCTGTGTAGGCAGCGGCGGTATGTGAGTACCAAATGCAGCTCAAAATCCTTGATACCCAACTGTGTGCGAAGGGTATGAAAAACGTTTGTGAACTCTGGAACATCTTGGTCCCTTCCCTGCGGCAGTGTGGTCCATTTGATGTATTTTCCTTATAGCTTTTGACAGGGTAGTACTGCTCCTTGATGGCATCCCAAAATGAATTCCATGTGGGTGCGGCTGAAAATAGTGAGCCCATGCTATCATCCTTCTGCTTGCAGTAGGTTTCCCACTAGTCCTTGACGTGGGGGGCTGCTTTGAGAAGAGTGAAAATGGTGTTTTCCCGACTCTAAAATTCATGAACAGAAAAGACCCTTCTAGAATATTTAACCATTTATCTACGGCATCTGCATCTATCTGACCCTAGAATATGGGTATTTCAAAATTAACTTGTACCTTAAACGGTGTGGTGTTTCTAGAGTAGTTGTTTGAAGCTGATGCGTCGCCTCTGGGTAGCCACTGAAGGATTTGGGCAAAGTTGTCCATCATCATGTTCCTTTTTCGCTTGAGGGCTTCTTCAAGCAAGATTTTGATAGGATATCCTACCCCCTCATATTTCTTTTCATCCGCCATGGGAGGCCACTGAGATTTGTGAGGCTGGTCTTGCAAACGTTCAACCAGTTCAAGCCCTAACTCCTTATATGTCAACCTCATTAGGGGCATGCAAAGAAAAACAGGGAGAAAGCAGATTGCTCTAATACCACTGATCCAGATTTAAATAGGAACGCAAAAAATTATAGAGATAACCATAAAGACAGATATGCAGCAGAAATAATACTTCATTTTATTAATGTAAAATACTGAAATATGCTTACAAACAAAAATGGAAATAAACCAGCTAGGGCGATGGTAGCTTGTCTTTGAGAAGAGATGTGGTGGCTACATGCCTCTGACCTGTGTTACAATGAGGCCCAAAGGCCTATTTATTGTTGAGAAACAATGGAAAACCCTTAACATCCCAAAACTTAACCCTAGAAGATGAAACGCCAAATTGTGGGCCCCGTTTTGGGTAAGTTGGTACATCAACTTCCCGGGGTCGTAACTTTGGCACCCGATCTTCGTTTGACACGTACAATAGCTCGTTAGAAAGATCTATCCAAGCACTACAACTTTGGGAAGAGAAAAATCGGTCCATGGACCCATGTTGCTCCCAGATTTCCAAAAAAAACGTCGTTTAGGGCCTCAAAATGGCTCCAGAAGTTCAGGACCCGAAAAACTGCTAAAAATAGTAAATTGTGCTACAATTACGGAAACTGGAAAACTGAAAGAGACAGTTGTGGGGGTCCAAGTGGGGTAGTTGGGTGGCCAACAACATCCACCTGGATCATATTTTTCTCTGATAAGGTTGTGGCTTCTCCAAAATAATTGAGAATACCCACAAAGGCTACAACGTCTAGAAAATATGAGCATGGTTACAATAAATGAAACACTACACCCTCCAACTCTCACAATCAATGGTAAATGAAATTATTTTATTGAGCACCTATGATAATTCTAGATTATTCCTTCTCCTTCACTGGCTAGGGTGGATATGTCTCACCATCGAAACTAATTCTCACTATGGTTCTCACCCTTTTCTCATATCTCGAAGAGCTCAGCAAATTAATTTAGACAAATAACCAATGGATACCAGAAAGTGAGCTTCAACTCTCCTTTTATAATTTTTTATCATTAGAATACCATGGGTCATCAAAATGCCATGAATCTCCCCTTTTTTACTTTTTTCTCACTCAATAATATAAAGTGACTTTATAAAGATTTTATTATTTTTCAAATAGTCACTTAATTGCACCCTTTTAATTTAATTATTCACTTTCACTTCTAAATGTTTCCCTCTACACCTGAATGATAGTCAAGCAATTGAATAAATTGATCCCCTGTTTCCTTCTATAACCTACGGGAATCGAATGGGCTATTGAGTTGATGATCATTCAGAAAATGGGATATTAACATCCTCCATTCCTGAGATTATTTGCCCTCAAGCAATCCAGAATCCACATATCAATATCAAGATCCCAAACATGCCTATAGAATTCTCCAAAATATAACTGCTCAACCCAACTGAGCCCCACATGACTACCACCTTTTGCCAAACCATGAAGAAAACCACTACAATGTAAACCATTTTTCATAAAAATACATAGATTCCAATGCCACATTGCAAAATTGACATTCCCATTACCTAAATACTTCATCCCAGTATTTGTTTCATTTCTCTTTATCCTAATATTGTAGCCACCTATTACGGCAAACAACAACCCCCCAATTTTTATTTAATCATAATAAAAAATGGGAACACCTTTTAAATTTTGTCTTATATCATTCTATATTTTATTAATATTCACCCTTTAAAACCAAAAACACTAAACAAGTTTAAGTTTTTATATTTTTTATTAATATGTAATTTTAGGAATAAATAATTATCACAGCCTTGATACATTAATAAACAAAATATATTAATAAGTCCAAAGGCTAGAACCACCGCATCTGAGTGCTTTAGAATACCCAAAGTCTTAATATAAGTTTTGTTGGTTTATAAAATTATTAAACCTTTTGTTTTCCCCTTTCACGACTCTAATCTTTGTGCCTTACATGTTGCCCAAAGGTTCTTCTCCAAAGCTGTCATTAGCCACTCCTTTCATTTCCTCTGATAATTTCCTTCCAGCATGACTCAAACATACACCTTTGCTTATGTGATTCCCCCTATTCCATGTGGTCATCATTTAAGCTTTACCCTCCATGCATTTTCTAAAGTCTTAACATGTTATCTCGGATCATTCATCCTAGGTATTTTTGTGCACTCCTCCATTCAAAACAGCTAGGGACAAACTCGTGGGATGGCCCACCATGACACATTTGCTCATGGGCTGATCCAGATTTAAACAGGAACGCAACCAATTACAGAGATAACCATATACACAAATATGCAGCGGAAATAATACTTCATTTCATTAATGGAAAATACTGAAACATGCTTACAATCAGAAATGGGAAATAAACTAGCTAGGGCGATGGTAGCTTATCTCTGAGAAGAGATGTGATGGCTACATGCCTCTGAACTGTGTTACAATGAGGCTCGAAGGCCTATTTATTGTTGAGAACAATGAAAAACCCTTAACATTCCAAAACCTAACCCTAGGAGATGAAACGCCAAACTGTGGGCCCCGTTTGGGGGTAAGTTGGTACATCAACTTCCCGGGGTCGTAACTTAAGCATATGATCTCCGTTTGACGCGTACAATAGCTCATTAGAAAGATCTATTCGAGCACTATCATTGTTGGAACAGCAACACGATCCATGTTCCATGGTCTCGTGTTGCCCCTGGATTCCCAAAAAACGTCGTTTAGGGCCTCAAAACGGCTCCGGAAGTTCAGGACCCGAAAAACTGCTAAAAATAGTAAGTTGTGCTACAATTAAGGAAACTGAAAATGCTGAGAAAGACAATGGTGGGGGTCCATGTGGACTTGGCAGGTGGCCACCAATATCCACCTGGATCATTCTTCAAAAGGGAATGAGAAAAAGGAAAACAGGGTTTGGTGTTGGGAAGCACAGCAACATTATTTTGTAGACCATAACCACAGCAATATGTCCATTCTGAATATATACACAGCTGCATTCTTTAATGTTTCTTTTTATAAATATCATAACAGCAGCCTGCCTCTTTTTTTTTTATACCCAACAATATCTCTTTTTTTTCATATTTGGGTCATTTTGGCATTTTATTGTTATTTTTCTTTTCGCATTTTTTTTTTTTTTCCTTGCTGTTGGTCCATTTTAGCTTGTTGGCTGTGGGAAGGGCATTTAGGGTTTGGGTGGAATATGAGTGGCCTTAGGGTTTTGTAAAGGGATTTGGGGAGGGATAGATTTTTCTAGGAATTTTTGGATGGGAAACTTAGCATTTCTTGCAAATGAAATAAGTGAAATAAGAGATAAACATGTATCAACATTTGTGAATTTAATTTAAAAGGAAACAAGGATGGGATAAGAGAGATTTAACCTTGAGACAACACACAAACCCTAGCATAATTGCCTACATTAACAACAACTAAATTCACCATTTCTCTTGCAAATTTTTGAAGAAGAAAACCATTAGACACATCATCATTCAATCATCACTTTGCATCATTGATTAATTGAGAGCCTACCTGGTCGATTTGGCACTTGGGAGGGCGATTTAAATGTTTTAGCAATTTTCTGGCAAACACAGGCCGAGTGGTCGCACCCCAGGCTCGAGTGGTCGCACCTCTCTGAGTGGTCGCACCAGTTCTGAAAATACACTGTGGGAGTGGCGCTGAGTGGTCGCACCCCGCCCAACTGGTCGCACCCCAACTTCGAGTGGTCGCACCCCAGAAAATACCTGAAATGCTGCAAAATCGCCTTCCTTTGCTCTCTCTTGTGTCTTGCAAGTTTGCAAATGCATAATGAGGCCATGAAGAGGGATTTTTAGTCTTTATAGGTCCACATTAGAAAATTTTAAATCATCAAACCCACTTTCTAATGTTGTATGTTTTGACATTTAATTTAACACTGTTTTTTAAGTTTCACTTTGCCTGAAATTGATCTCTTGAGTGCTTTAACTTGTTTCTTTTTGCAGGTTGACTATCTGATGGACTCTGGTGAGGAAACCAGGGTTGTTGCCGGCATTCTGAAGATTTATGAAAAATTTCCTTATTTCACATGACCTTGGGTTTAAAAACAGAGTTTTTAAATCCAAGGTATAAATGAGCTGTAGCTGATGAAAAATATCAATAGAACATAATTACATACCTCCTTCTGGCTTGCTGGGGACTATTAGACTTTTGACTCATGACCTTGTTGTGATTTTGACCGAAACCCTAGACCTAGACTTGAGATTTCAAGACAAAACTGAAACAAGTGTGACACAAGTTTTTTTTTAAATGATATGACCTAATTCCAGCAAAGCCAAGAAGGGAACAAGACCAGCTCCTCCATCAGTGTTATGGCATGCCTAACGGGATGCAAAACTGATGCTGATGAGACACCTACATATGCATATGCAAAGAGCTTTTGATCACCGATGAAGGGCTCAAGACCGACACTAACACATTCGAGGTGAAGACCCCTCCCTGATTGCTTTCGAAATCAACAATCTCTCCTTCGATATCCATTAGGGTTTGATGATCCTACACTCTGTTTTTGTGCGCCCATATTTTAGAGAGTCTCTTCAGCTCTTTTAGGTTATGTGCAAAGCCTTCTGCTATTTTCCCTCCAACATCACGGGGATGGGACTTCCAGAAATCTATAACCATGCAAGCATAAGATGCATCCATTAACCAGGAAGAGTTGAATTTGAAAGGTCCTTTAGGCTTATTAAACCCCCCTCCTATTTCTAGGTATATTGGCAGATGATCTGGATACCTCCCGATCCCACCCATTATCAATAATTAAAACCCATGTTTAGTAGGTGCTCCTTAATAAGAAAACGGTCAAGTCTTCTGGCGAGGTTGTCTTCACTAACTCTATTGTTCCTCCAGGTGGGCTGCAATTTTGTTGATGGGATGTCCATAAGACTGTGGATTTCCAGGATGTTCTCAAAGTATGTTGTGAGGGGATCAATCTGGGGGTGATGTCCCCAAGATTCAGAGAGGCCTATGGAAAATTTTAGATCCCCTCAAAGGATTAAGTAATCCCTTTGCAATATATTAGAGCTCCGTAAATGGTCCCAGAAGTCTGGATGGTGATGGCATGGCCTGTACACATTTATTAGCCTAATCTCAATGCCCAAATCAGATGAGAAAATATCCACCCCAATATGTCCACTTCCTCCACAACTGTTGCAAAGATTGATGGATCGAGTGTTATACCCCAGTGCAATGGCACCTGAGCGTCCATTTGCATCAAGAGCTAGAAAGGACCAGCTTGGGAGCATAGATTCAAGCAGGTGGGTGATGGTTTCAGCTCAGCCCAAGGTTTCTTGAAGGAAAATGACATCGAATGATTCAAAGATGATCAGTCTGTGAAGAGCTAGTTTTTAATCAAGCGTAGCTAACCCTCGGCAATTGAAAGAGATCAACTTCATGGAGGGGGTTCGTCCAGGGTTTTTAGAGCGCTAAGTACCCTGTCAATGTTGTTTTGTTTCCCATATGCTATCTCCTCTCTGGCCTACAACTTTTCTTTTGTAAGGGAGGAAGGATGTCCTCGGGGAGGCTTCGAGGGGATGAGAGTAGTATCTAGGTCGATGCCAATACAATCAGGGGCCTGTGTTTTCACTCGGGATCGAAGCAGGTATCTAGGGGATGGGGGCCCATGATCATAGACAAAGGATATGAGAGGGGCTTCCTGCGGGAAGGAAGTTGGAGTGCAGGAGAATGTGGGAGAGGGGTTGTGAAGGGGGCATGCCAATGAAGTGGGGGGCTGAGAGATGAAGGCTGAAACCTGATTAATTACAGAAGAATATGCAATGCTTTTAGAAGGAGAAAAATTATGAAAAGAGAAGGGTATAGAAGTGTGCATACTCAAAGATAATGCAACTCCGATAGTTGCCCTTGCCCTGGTCAGAGGAGGAGAGGGAGGCCGATATGGTGCCTTTTCGTGCTTCTTTGGAGCCTCCTTAGCTCGTGCTTCCTTTGCTGCTTCAGGGTCGATATGTGTCTGTGCATCTTCAGAGGGGGGATGCTCCCCGTGTGCTTGTGTATCTTTGGTAGGTATAGCCTTGCTGAATTCCCCTGTTCTTGTTTTGCTGTAGAGGGGACAGTCCCGAAAGAGATGACCCACCTTATGGCATCTCCTACACTGAAAAGGCACCCCTTCGTAGTCCAGAATCTACTACCGAGAGAAATTCGTCCATTGGAGGGTAATGTGTTCCTGTAAGCCTCCCTGGTATCTAAGTGAACGAGTATCCTTGCGTATGCCATTATGCCGGTGGAGAGGAATGATTTTTCATGTTCTAGGTATGTGCCTAATGAGTTCCCGACGTGCTAAAATATGTCTTTGGACCAGAATTGCAGGGGAAATCCTGGTAGGTGGACCCATAGAGGGCCAACCCCAAGTTGCTCTCTCTCTGGATCAAAAAGGGGGTTCCACTGGCGCAGGAGGATGAGGGCTTGTTCAATGTGCCAAACTGATGACAAAACCCAGTTTGAATGCTCGGCTCTGGCGAACCTCAGTGAAAACCAGCCCTTGACGAAGATTTGGACGAAAGGAAGCTCGACCAGGTGTTGTCCCCAAACTTCAGCCGTCCATTACTTTAGCCGCGCCGTAGTGTAATTTCATCCTCAAACCCTTCCAACCAGAACTCTATCTGCTGTGTCCATGGTGTCTCCCCACTGGATATCCTCTCCCAAGCCGATGATGACGTCCTATGCCTTGGATTTTATAGACCTTTGTTTCTTGCTTGGTCTGTGCCCTACATTAGTGGGGTTTTGCTGAGTGCCACTCGAGGGAGGGTTTGATTGAGGGTTTGCGGAGTTTAAACTCATCCCAGAGGGGAAGGCACCAAATATGGGAGGGATGTCGGTTAACCTGCCTGATGGGGGGGCCGAGATATTCATCGCAGGAGGATACCCAAGTGAAGTGGCCAAGGGTTCGCTGGAGGGTGTAATTGAGGGATTGTGAAAACCGGTAGATGGAGGGAAAGATGGGTAGCTCGTGGAGCAGATGGTTAGGTTAGGGCCTATGGAACAGGCCACAAAATTTAGAGTGGATGGCAACGGGGGTAGAGTTGTAAAAGCCGGCTAGGAGGGGGTGGCCTCAGGGAGGGTAACAATAGAGCATGAGGGCCCCAAGATTGAGGGAAGTGTCACAATGGTGTCAGTCAGTTCACTGTTAAAAGGGAACAAGCTTGCCAGATTTGCATGGGGGGATGTCCAGATGGAGGCTCCCTCTAGTGGGTCTTCCTAATATTCCACAAGGTCCTCCATAACTGCTCTGAAAGACCCGCGCCAGCTGCCACCGTGAAAAAAGTGAAAGCTTGTCGCTGTTGAGATTGAGAGTAGGTAGGGGAGGTCGGAATGAGAACAGTGAAGTTACGGAGAGGTAAAAACCTGAACTGCAACAGGGAGACAACGGATGGTGAACAATGTCAGGAAGTTATGGTTTAGAGAGGGCTAGAACAGATCAGGTGTAGGAGGGTAACACTTCAGTTTGCAGCATAGGAGCCCTAACCCTAACCCTTGTTAAGCTTCCACTTCAAGAAAACTGTGAACCTCATCTCTTTCTTTTCCCAATCCATCAAAGATTCATTGTTTTTATTATTAGTTAGGGATAATTAAAGAAGGAATGGAAGGATCGTTCAACTATTATGTGTTATTAAATAAGCAACTTGTCATATTGACATTTGAATTTCTAGAGGACTACATAAATTCAAAAGGGTTCTCGAATCTAGAGCAACTAGATATGTGATTGGTAAAATAATAATTAAACATTGAATTAAATATTTACAGGTCTATGACTATTACCGTCCTCCATGCTTCAAATTCAGTGTACATTTTAATGCAAAGTGGATTGAAGATGATCTCTAAGACTAGAGACCATTTACACTCTGCCTTGAGGTTGTTAAAACTTAACTTCATGCCAAGAATATGTTGACTAGATATGCTAACAACAAATACCAAGCCTATGAAGCTCTTAATTACCCTTGGGTAAAAAGGAGGCATGACTAAAAGTAAGAGTGAAAACAAAGGCACATGCATCTCTACAAGGGTAGGTAGAGTAGTAGATCTAGTCTGTTGTTCATGGATATGTATTACATGTAATTATTTCATGTAAGGAATGGGATCAAAACCTTACCACCTGCTTTTTTGCTTTCTAGATTTATCATTTCATTCATTTTGGAAATCATGAATCATTTGTTGAATAAAGATGAAATTGGACCAGGGGAAATGTGCTATCGGTTCACTTCCTTTTTGCTACATCTAGTCTTTTTCATAACCATTCCCATATCAGACATCCTTCTTTGACAGAGCAGAGAAGAGAAGGGAAGAAAATAACACTTAACACTGACCCAGTCCAGAGGAGTGTGCACAAGATCCAAAGGTCTCAGATTAAAAGGTAAGACTCAATATTTTATTTGGCATGCTCCATAAGATATGTTCTTTTATTTGGCCAATGTATTGAGTAATGGATCTTCAAACTAATAGCCATACCAATATCTTATGGAGAACAATTTTTTAAATTACCATTAATTTAATCCTAAATACTAAGAATAACAAAATTGAAAATTCATCTTCTATTACCATAAATAAAACCTAAGTTCTTTTTTACATATATGTTATTCATGTGTAGGCAAATACCTGTCATATTTCTAGTTTAAATATTTTTTACATATGAGTATATTATCATATACCATCCACTAGTTTGTGAGCCTAAAAAATGTTCCTTAGCCTCCTTTGAGTACCCTCGTAGGCTAATCTGCTTAAGAGATTCACGTCATTGATTATAATTCCTTTAAGAGATTCCCATTATTGTTGATAATTCATTTAGCAGCTTGACATGGAGAGTTTCACTCTTCAGATAATGATTTATTTATGTGAAATATTTTTGTTCTAAGAAGGTCATTGTATTTTCCGCACCAGAGGCATTGGCCCCTCAGGGCAGAACAATATCCTGCTAGTGTTCAGCCAGTGCTGATGGATAAACTTGGTTAGCTTGTTCTTCTACTAGGTCCACTAGATTAGCAGAGAGTTGCGGGAACCTTCGTTATATGATGGGATGGGAAAAATGTAAGATTTCTTGCATGAGCTGGAGGGAAGTATCACAATACATTCTTGCATGAGATGGAGGCTTTGTAGAGGAAGTAAGTGGATATATTGGATGGAAAGAAAGGAAAATAATTAACCACCCAAAATGTATTTGAAGAATCATCCATCATGGAGTTCCTTAGAGGAACTATATTAGCCCAACCCCTCATTGTAATTAGTTGCTCGATGTTTTCTTGGTGGCTGGTCAATGACCATAGTGAGCAACATTATTCTGCTGCAACATTCATTTTGAATTTGCATGCAGATGGATGCAATACATGAAAACACTGTGACCTTTGAATGTAGATAACAGGGTGCACAACATCAATGTTTGGACTGCAACTCTTTTGATACATGTCCGCTCAGAGGATTTGGTCAATGGTAAATTCAAACGCATTCTTTCCCTTTTAGATCACTTCCGACACTTTTGATCAACAACTATGCTTTGCCCTGTGCCTATGTCTATTATGATTTCCATAAAAAAGATTGGAGGTAAATCAAGTAAATAATCAAACATTTTGTAGTTTATAGGACTTTAAAATTAGAAGTAATACAATGAATTAAATCCTATGGTTTTTTGGAATTTGACATTTTTTTACCTTTGAAATTTTAAAATTTCAAAAGTAAAAGAATTGAAATTTTAAATTTGATGTATTTCTAAAGAATAGTTCACATAAAGGTCAAGTTAGACAATCTGCTTAGTAACACCATTTATTTCTTGTCAACATTCATTATTTGATTGGCTAGAAATGAGATTCTTATAGATTCAAAAAGGAAAAAGGAGAAAGGTTGGAGTAGTGGTATTCTCTAGTTAGATACCATTGGCACACATTGAATAACCAGCTTTAAACCTACCTCTCAATTATTATTCAAAATTAACTATAACAATTTGACGCCCACAATTTGACGCCCACAAATTCTCATTTTCATCAGTTGGTAAGATTCTGCGGAAAGAGGTACAGTGTGTTAAAGATGGAGAGTTTATGGTCTTGCTATTGTGCAGATGGCGGCAGCGGAAGGTGAGAAGATTGCAATAGCCTAGAGCGGTTACCAAAAGACCGAGTGCGGGAGGGCTTGGTGAGGTATCGTGTAACAGAGGAGGCTGTTACTGTAGAGGTTGGTTGCATCTCACAGAGTTCTAGTGAAAGAATGCAGTGGATAAAAATTGATATTATGAAGACCAAAAGCATATGACCAAGAGGTCATAAATTTTTGTGCCTCGGGAGTCTGATGCGGGAGCAACCGGCAACAAATCAAGCAAACGTGGAGCAGAGGATCAGAACAAAAGAAAAGCGTGATTTAAAGGAGAAAAATAGATTTAAAAAAGATAAAGCACATTTAAAGCATGCATGCATGAAGCTTTTGTAGAGAAAATCAGGAGAAGATAGGATTGATCCTTCCTAAAATTCTTATATATATGTAATGTGATAGGATGTGAGATATATCTTATTTGTGAGTAAAATAGTGAGTGAACAAGCTGTAGTCGATTGTGAGCTGGGTTTTAAGGCTGAAATGCCTTAGCCTGGAATGTAATTTGTTCTGTATATATATATGAAACGTGTTCTAGTATTGTGTACGTCTACGCCTGTGTGTATGGTATAATTAAGTTAAATCTTGTGTTCAAGCTTGTTGATCCAAATATCATGTATTTGTTATATGTAAATGTTTGTTAAAGACAGCATGCAGTGTAGAGGAAGATTCTGATGATGATGGAGAGATGAATGCTCTACCAGCGAAGAAATCACGAAGGAAACAGGCTCTAGGATCTTGTTTTTTTAAGGAAATTGGGATTTTGGGCAACCCCCAAATTCCCAGTTTCATCAGGTGGTATCAGAGCAGTAAGATTCTGCAGAAAGAGGTATAGTTGAGTTAAAGATGAAGAGTTTATGGTCTTTCTATTGTGCAGATGACGGCAGCGGAAGGTGAGAAGATTTGCAGCAACCTAGAGAAGGATGCCAAAAGACCGAGTGTGGGAGGGCTTGGTGAGGTATCGTGTAACACAGGAGGCTGTTACTGTAGAGGTTGGTTGCAGCTCACAGAGTTCTAGTGAAAGAATGTAGTGGATAAAAATTGATATTATGAAGACCAAAAGCATATGACCAGGAGGTCATAAATTTTTGTGCCTCGGGAGTCTGATGCGGGAGCAACAAGCAACTAAGTGAGCAAACCTGGACCCGAGGATCAGAATAGAGAAAAGCTTGTTTTAAAGCAGAAAAGCGAATTTAAAGCGGATAATTTAAAGCAGATAAGATGGATACAGCCATACACACTTTTGGAGAGCTTTCATTGTAGAAAAACTAGGAGAAAATATTATCAATTCTTCCTAATGCATCTTATATAAATGTATTGTGATAGGGTGTGAGATATATCTTATTTGTGAGTAAAATAGTGAGTGAGCAAGATGTAGTCGATTGTGAGCTGGGTTTTAGGGCTGAAATGCCTTAGCCTGGAATGTAATTTGTTCTGTATATATATATGAAACGTGTTCTAGTATTGTGTACGCCTACGCCTGTGTGTATGGTATAATTAAGTTAAATCTTGTGTTCAAGCTTGTTGATCCAAATATCATGTATCTGTTATATGTAAATGTTTGTTAAAGACAACATGCAGCGCAGAGGAAGATTCTGATGATGATGGAGAGATGAATGCTCTACCAGCGAAGAAATCACGAAGGAAACAGGCTCCAGGATCTTGTTTTTTTAAAGAAATTGGGATTTTGGGCAACCCCCAAATTCCCAGTTTCATCAATGATGCTACAAACGAGAAGTGCCTTTCATCAAATTAATGATTGGAAATGAGTCTCCATATATATGCGACTAAGAAATCTTGTTCTCATGTTCCAAAAATAAAAGAAGATAACTTTTAGTAGTTTTTCTTGGTTATTTGTTGCTTCTTGAGCACTTGCGAAAAAGGATAAATGGTGACTTTCAGAAAAGAATATAATGCCTCTTTTGTCGGATGACCTTAGGATGCCCCATCAAAGAAAGCCTAGGGGTGCTCTTGTCAATTTGCGTTTCTTGTCAATTGTGTGAAAGAACAAGTGCAATGGACTCGTAGAGAAGGAAAGAAAGAATGTTTATTGTAACTTTGGTACTCGATGGGGTTTTTGATAAAAAACAATTGAATAGGCAAATGTCCTAGGAAATGGAGAGAGAAAGGGCCTTGTGGGATTTCTAGGAGAAAGAAAATTTGCACCAAATATGAAAAGCTTCATCAACTAGCAATCCTCCCCAAGAAGATGAGCACCTTATTAGACTTCTGATCACATTGAAAATAGAACTTGCAAAGGCTCAAGAAATCAAGAGGCGATGAATTGACTCCGATCCATTTTTGCACAAATAGAAAATGTTGGGCCCATGTAAATTCCACTTTTGAATGTTTTCCAAGTTGGGGTCTTTGTTCTTGATTAACATCCACATGAATATTTCTGAATTTGGATGAGATTTTAATTACTAGATTTGAGGGCCTCGCCAGGAGAGGGGTTAGGAAGAGCTTTGACTAAGAGGAATATATATTCTTGTTTTTCAACGTACTACCCATATTTTATTTCTCCACATATTAATTAATCTAGTTTTTCTAATAGGCAGATGGATGAGAGTTTAAATTTTTTATATAGTGGTTCCATAAAATGCAATGCTCATCAAACAAGCGAAGGTGTTATCCTTATTTCCAAATAGTTGGCCCAAACATTGTGGTATTCCAAGTTGCCTGATTAAAAAACAATATGCTATGAGCATGAAAAAAATGCAAGGGATCGTGGAGATGAAGATGATTATTATTAGTACCAATCCATAGGTTGTTCCCAATTAAAACATTTGATTTTTTCCTATTTTCTAGTGCAGAACCTGAGCAACAATAGAGAAGGCTCGACTAATATACCTGCAGAATAAATATCCACCTCTGTGTTTTTGGGAAGGATGTTCAATCCATTCTACAAAGGGGGAGTCTCCCAAACATTTATCTTTAATTTTGTGAGCCCAAATTCCTTCCTCTTGGATGAAGTGACAGGTGCTCTTGGTAGCTAAGGCAGTGGAGAAATGAAGTAAATTTTTTAGCCCGAAACCGCCTATAATTTTTAGGATTGAAATATATTTCTAGGAGGATAGGACTAGTTGGCGAATTGCCTTTTTTCCTAACCACAAGAAGTGGTTGTAATTTTACTTTTATTTTTTGATCTTTCCCTTTGGGGATCCATGCTAGAATTGATCACTATACCATTAATTTTGTCAACTACTAATATGAGCATGACTAGGTGTTGTGCTTTGGAGATCCACCAACCACACCATATGTGGATTCACTTTTCAGTTTTGGCTAAAATCCATGTCTAATATTCTTTGTAGTATTTATTGGGGTTTAAGTAAACCCCAAGGTATTTGGAACCTGACCCAGAGATCAAGTAATGGGACATAAAGCTATTCACTAAAAGATAATGACACTATGTGTAATTTAATTCCCAAAAATATATACCTAGATTTTCCATGTAGATGACCATACCATTAGCCATGAAGAAATTGGATAGGATGGAAGCTAAGATAGAGGAATTTTGGAAATATCCTTCACAAAAGATAAGAATATTGTCCACAAACAAAGGATAAGAGATGAAAGATCCCAACCCAACCTGAAGGTGATACTGAGAAGATAGCATTTGAAGTAAGTCTACTAAGACATTCTGCAACTGACAAGAAGAGGAGGGGTGAGAGAGGTAACCCCTATCTAAGACTTCATTTAGCATGAAAAAGTGGTGAGGCAAAGTTGTTGATAAGGATGGAAAAAAAATTGAGATGTTGCATGCTAAGATCAATGAAATCAGGGGAGGGAAAAAACCCACTATATTAGTAGCAATTTGATATAGAAGAAAGTAGCTCTGTCAAAAGCTTTAGAGAGGTAAATCTTGGATATTGTTGCTTTCTTCTTTGAAACATGGATAGAGTGCAAACCCTCTTAGTCCAAAAAAACAAAATCATGAATGAGTTGATTATTTACCAAATTTCTCAAAGGAGATCTAGGTAGATAGAGTAGGATTGATTCTTAGAGAAATTATATTGGCGATGATTTTCTAAATGGAGTTGCAGAGGAAAATGGGCATGAATTGTTCAAAGGAGGTGGGATTGTCATATTTAGGAATTAGTTCCAAAAATTTGGAGTCGAAGGGAGAAGTTATTTGTCTCGATGTGCGAGAAAATTATACCATCTAAAGAAGGCTATCTCCAATAAAATCAAAGCAATTCTTGTAGAACTTAATAGAGAGGTTGTTTGTACTAGGTATTTTATCATTTTGAAAGTATTTGATGACAAATTCAAGTTCTTCAATAGTAATTTTATCCATAAGCTACTCATTATCCTCCGGAGAAATCAAACTGGGGAAAAGAGGAAAACTTGGATGATGTGGTTTATGGTTACTCTTTGTTTTTTTTTCATAATTTTTTTTTGAATTTATTGTTAGTTGATATTTATTTTGATTTGTGATTTATTAATTGTAGATACCAATTATTTGGAGATGAAAATATTTTTAGAGTGAAAAATATGAAAGATTTTCACTTTAAACTATTTAATGATTTTTTATTGTTTACATCTAAATTTTAAAAAATCACTATTATGTATCTATGTTATTTTTTTAAAAGAAAATAATTATCAATTTTCTTTATATATATAAAAAAATTACATTTTGGATATTCCTATAAGTATCATTTATGTGATTAGCTTATATATGCCTACATCACTATCGTCAAAATATAAATCTGATCTCAAATGTTCGTACTTTCATTGGGGATGAAAACTATATATATCACTCATACCAAAGTGTTAAGAATATATTATTCATTTTTCCTTCTTCAAACCTTTTGTAAGAGTAACGTCTTTTAGTCAAGCTTTTGAGGGTGAGTCATCTTAAGAGTTCATGTGCCTTTGGACATGGTCAATGCAATATGTCTAAAAAGAATGATCTAAAGGTAATTTTTTCGATAGAGTGGGAAAAGTGTGTACTTATAAATGCAATTACTTCCCGTCATCTAGTTTATTAGAAGCTATGAGGCCACATATATATCAGTGAAGTTACGTGATTATTAAATTTCAACTGTAAAATCAATATTAAAGTAAATAGTTGTGCATAGTTGTTTGGTGTTGGCCCTATGTTTGTAGACAGAGACAAAAAAATATTGGAATGTGAAAGATGTAGGATATCTTTGACCCCTCCAATCAAGAGTGAACCTTGTGATACCCCATTGAAATATGCCTTTGGGGAATCCATTTGAATTTATATTTCATATTCAAGAGAGATAGTTGTAGATGGTAATTTGGTATCGAATTCATAATTTCCAAGTTTCGGTAAGAAATCTTGATGGGTGATGGTCCTTTGTCTAAAAAATGGCTTGGTTCCTTTCAAGTCATATTCAAGGGGTAGAATTTCTCTCCGATCTTCCAAAGGGAAAAAATCAAAATAGTTTTCAGCTAATTCCTAACCAGAAAATTGGCGATGACGATGGGTCAAACTACTCACACCTCCTCTATGAATTGCCATTCTTTGTTGAGGAGGTATTGTAATATCCCTCCCTTTAATAATAAATAATAAATAAAATGATAATATATAATATATAATAAATAATAAATAATATAATAAAATAAAAATAATAGATAATACAAATAAATAATAATAATAATAATATAAATAATAAAATAATCACTTAATAAAGGAATGAAAATAATAAATCATAAATAATATTTAAAAATGTACAAGAAAATAAATAAAAATAAATAAAAATAGTAATAACTACACTAAAAGCTCTAAATAAGAATAAATAGTAATAAAACAAAGAAAGAAATAAAAAGAATCAAGAAAGCTAAAAATCAAAAGAAAAGTAAAGAAATAAAACAAGAAAGCTAAAAAAATCAAGTTGCATGTAGACACATGGAGTGTGTGCATGTGGTTCCCCATCCAATGTTATTCTATTTAATAGATGGTGAGGAAGATGAGAGGCATTCTTGCATCTATCATTCCGAGATTCTATCTGTCATTCTCTTGGGAGAATGGTATACTAAGACTTAGGAGCACTGGCAATAGTCGCTGATTGAGGGCTCGGGGGCGGCCAGTTGTAGCAGAATCCTGCACCATTGAGCCTACGGTTGGGAGGAGAGTCGTCCCCAAAACCCTGTTGTGGTAAGCCTATTTCTACCATAGGTAAACTCAGGTAAGCACTCTTCATAGTTTAAATTTAATGTTAATAAGTTAATTAGATATCTATTTTGGGTTGTTACATATGGTATCAGAGCTTTGGCTCAACCCTTAGGGCCTATGGGAATCTTAGAGAAAAAAAAAATAAAAAAAATTGTTGGAACTTTTAACTTGACTTGTTTTGAAGCTACAAGATGGTTACTTCCAGGAGGCCGCATATTTTTCTACAAACCGTCGCTATACACGTAAATTTTATTCAGTGCATACTTATTGCGTAGTTATTCAGTGCCTTAGTGCTGAGATATGTTTTGCTCAACATGTTTCTGAGGTGAGATATGCTATGCACTGTTCATTTTCATATGAAAGACACTGACATTGAGGAGCTTTCTCATTTGTTAACCATTGCGAAAAGGCCTAGAATTCGGGCCTTGCTCACTGACTAGCTTCAGCTGTCGTAGAAGGTATGTATTTGTTCCCTTCTGTTATCAACGCGGGGTTCCTTTCAATGGGTATTGAACTGGTGACCGTTTCTCTGGAAGTTAGATTTATTCATATTTCTTCTAACCATGCATTATTTTCCTTCTAAAATCGTTTAATAACGTTGAATTTATACTGGTGCTCTGACAATCAGTCGGAAGCAGCTTTAAGAAGTCCAGTGATTAATTGTAGCCTCTATTTTAACAAGATTGTTTCAACGTTTTATTCTTCCCTTCCAGTAGAAGGCAAGGCACACCTATGGCAATATTATAGTGTAATGCATGTCAACATTATTGCAATTGTGTTGTGTAATGTTGTGCCATTTTTTTTTGTTAGATCACCAATTTTAACGGTTTATATGTTGGTTGTTAATATCAGAGTAATTCTATCATCTTTATAAGCGAGTATTTGTAATGGTATTTCAGAGTATTACAGTCTAGAACAATGGGGTTATCTTTAGAAGCGAATATTTGTCATAGAATCTTTTCGGTCAGGGAGAAGATTGACCTTGATTATCACGAGGCTGAGGTTAGGGTCACTTTCCGCTCTCAGATCAATGGGAGCTATTATATGCATGAATGTAGGTTGTGTTTTTTTTTTAATGTGTTACCCTAGAAGATGTTTTGCAAGAGAGGCTTGGAGGGATTGTAATTTAAGTAGCATGTATCGATCAGTCTAAAGCAACTAGGTATGAAATATACAGCCCACACCACTCGGATGTGAGGTGTTGGAAATAGTAATACTATTCAATCTGTTGGAATGTGGAAAGTTTGTTATAATGAATCTGAAAACTTTCTTGCGAGGGAACGGGTGGGTGACATTGGCTTGGCTGGGCTGGACACTGGTAGCGGAAGGATGATGCATTTTATTAGACGGGATTGCACGATCTTGAATGAATGAAATGTCTCATTCCGCTCCCCCAAGATTGGTGTTATATAAACGCTTGTGTCCTTTTATTGCTTAATTTATGACTGTTTCCAGAGATTTTTGTGCTTTTATTTCAGAAACCGTGCATATATATATGAGTTTCGGTTTTCTTTTAAAACACATTACCAACAGAAAAACCCTTAAGCTGTTTGTCTTTGTAAATGGGAATGTGAAATTAACATTCCGTTGATCGCGAATCAGACAGATTTGGTTTGCTGGTTTCAAAGAGAGTCCCACAGCCATGAATATGCCTATGATGGGGATCTTGAGCAACTTCTCGATGCCATCGCTCTTGTTATGCAGAAAGGGAAGTGGTCATTATCACGTTTCAAGCAATAAATTTTTCGCTGTTTCAAGCTCAAGAGTTACTTTTCTTTCTCGTGTTAAAGCAAATCATTAGCTAAATTTTGAAGGGTTAGTAGTTTCAAGTTTCAACTAACTCCAGAGACCAGTAAGCTACTTTTTGTTAACATTAGCTAAAGTCAGTTTCATTGTTTTATTTAAAGTAGGTCTTAACCTTCTTTAGTGTTTGGGAAAACTCGTTTAAATTTTGGCAAACCTATTGGAACTAACATAACTCACTAACAGATGAAATGACAGGTTTTGAGTGACTGCTATTTTAATTTAAGTTTAAATAATATATAAGTCTGATACTGTTGATAGAAATGTCTTTTTGCAGATAGACTGAGCTATGATTGCTCTACTCTGATCTGGGCATGGCCAGCAGGGTTTTCATTTGGCTAGTTTGCCTCTTTCCTTGTGTCCCCAAGAGACCATTACTGCTGCATACCTTGTTCAGATTCATGGACTAGCCCTCAGAGATGTCCTCATCGCACCATGGAAGCATGTCCTTTAGCTTGGGGGTGGTTCAGCTTAAGAAAGCGCGAATTGCTGGGTGGTGAATTTTCTTCAGGTGATCAATCTACTGTTTTCATGACGATAAGTATTGCACAAATGGTGTGAATTTTATGAGTTGATGCTTTTAAACCTCTAGATTTAAAGTTATGTAAACTGATTTTACATTCTCGGGTTTCATCCATTATGCTGTGTTAAAGAAAGAATTTAGAATTTAATTCTGCTGCTGTGCTTTAGCATAAGAAATCAAATCTACATCCGTTACTCAAGGAAGGCTAACAAATGGCTGGGTCACATGGTCTGAAATGCAGTCTTTGTACTTTCCAGTGATTTTTAAATTTTTAATCTCCAAATGGTTGAAAACTCTTGAGAAAACACAAGTATTTTGTCTCTTAATGAACTCCAAATCCTTCGACCTCTGAAGACACAGTTATAGTACAAAGGAATAATTGTTCTCTCTTATAGTTGTTGGCTAAGTCAACATGGACTCGATGAATTTCGGTCAAACCTACTGGGCTTGACTAGAAGTTTGAACCTGGCTTTCCAAAACAATTTCTTTTTCATTGATTATACCATACAGGATTCTATAAATATGCCTATACATGTTTTTAGGCCCATTAAAAACATGGTCGTGATCAAGACAGCGGTGGGATTGAATTTATCATTGGATTTTCAAGGGTTTTAGGGTTCTGGAACTGAAGGGCTTTTCATTTCATTAAGAATTTGATTGAGAAGATATAATATGAACAACGGTTGAGGAAAATTTTAACCTTTTATTGTTTTCTTTGTCTTACACATCACAACTGGCTAGTTTTTGTTGTATTTTGATGCTTGTGTACTTGTCCATCAATGGACAATGTGAATGTGCTCTAAAGTGAAAGGAAAAACAAAGCAACATACAACAGAAAGGTAAAATCATAAAATGCAAGGTGTTTAAGCGTTAATGTTGTAGCAGCAAGTTCATTTTGCAACTTTGTATAAGTTATTACACACCTGTGTGTTCTAGATAGTGAACCCATGTTCCAAAGAGGCAATAATGATGCTTTCCCACAATATCTCTGTGTTGATGTACCGGAAGTTAAACAATGCACAAGTGTTATAAATGACTAGCGTATTGTAAAAGCTTGATCATTCAAGTAGTTATGTATATAATGGTAAGTGTAGGGTGGTAGATAATCCCAGTGACAACTTGAGATGAATTGTTGTAAGGAGTCACTTCCGTTACCAGCTAAATAATGGATGTGCAAACTCAACATTTAATTAATAACCATTCCTCTGCCACATATGATGGTTGTGGCTAATTAGTAAAGAGTGTGGAATTTAAACAGAGCACAAGTAAACCAATGATTTGATGACATTAGAATTTAGAATGTGAATTATATGTTTATATAATGGATCTTTGCTATGTGTAAAGCATACCACATCAAGCATTGAGGATGTTTGGCTGTAGCATGCTATTGCACAGTGCAGCAACTAATGCATTGATCCAACAAATAGAACAAATGAATATTGGGCTGTAGGTGCCAGCCAGCAATGCGAAAGTGCTAGAGCTAATCCGTTAACTAAACCAGTAATCAACCAGATTGATCTTCAAACATTATTTGGCATTGAGATTACCCTAGAAAACCAATTCAAGGGGATTTTGCAACTAAAAGCAAAACTCTTCAATCCCCTTCATTTTCTTCACTTCCAAAAGTCCATTGAACATTATTTGAAGTGAATAATCAATCCCAAGCTTGCTGGGATAAAAAAAATCTGCATAAATAAAAATATAAGTTTTGGTCCCTACTGGGGATATAAGTTTTAACCCTTAGAACTGAGTAATAAATTCCAGATTTGAACATTTGTTGAAATACTCAGTGTGCTAGGATTCTAGGAGGCTCAATTGATACTATGCTTGTAAAACATCCAACAGGAAAACACTGAATGGCCATTGGATCACATTAGACTGTATAAAGTTTAAACAAGTCAGCCTAGTAACTAGATCAGCTGGATGAGGATCTAAAATAAGAATTTTCAATTAAGCATGACTCCCATCCCGACATGGATTCACTAAAGATTGTGAATGCAAAGATGTTATAAAAGTCTTTGAATTGTTTGTTCTTCCCTATGGAGAATTACTGTTTGACATGACACAGCCATGTCCATTAACTTGGCAACATTATTAGTTATCATTCAAAACCCACAGAATGCATGAATTTTTTTCCAAATGATGTGCACACGCACTTTCTGTCATAATATTTTTATCATACACTATTCAGTGTTAGACATCAATTTTTCATGCAACTAAGTGTGTCAGAACATTACGTTCAAGATAAGTTTTCTTGCATGGATCCTTGCATTTGCACTCATTTTTGAGCCGCATTACTTTGTTACACAGAATGGTACAGCATAGTATTTGTGAAATGGAAGGGATCATCATAGTAGCTGAATAACAATAAAAGCTGTCCAAATAGCCTTTCACATAGAATGGCTTTCTTTATATGGGCATAGAAAATAGGAGTGGCATGTTTTATTTTGATATATCTTGTAGTTAATTTCTTAATCACTAACTTATTCATGTGTTATCCTCCTGGCTCTTGTATCATTTCCTCTTGGGTTAGGTTTTAAGCATCCAAGGACGCTAGATAATATGTACTATAGCACTGCCATAGTTAGATTGTTCACACAGCAAATGACCCTGTCAACAACAGGAAGATTGCTGTGGTAGGATTGTTCTCGAAATAATCGTTTTGCAGATGCTGAAAACAGTACTAGATCTGAATGCCTTCTTGCATGGAGCAAGGTATCTGCTTCGAGTGATTTTTCTTGTTTTGCTAGCGATTTTACTTGTTTTGTTTTGTCACAACTTTTGAATATTCATTATGACATCTCTTTGTGAGCTTGGCTTGTTAGGCTTTATCTATTTTGTCTCTTTTGGGGGCCATCTGTTGCTTTCTCATCTTTTGAGTATACACCTTGATACATTTGCTTATTCTCGTGTGTCTGCCTTTTTCTTCTGTAACTGTTGTTCCACAAATGTGCTTCACAGTTCCGTCCACCTCCACTATTTATTGAATTCCACTGTCCAAATGTATTGATGGATTTTCTTATAGTGGGTTTTGAAGAAGTTGGTTTTTCTGGGATAAAGATGCTTCTTGATGTCAAACAAAGAGGTGTTGACAGTATATCATTTGGAGTTATGGCTCGAGCAAAACCCAATGAGGCGATGGACAAAGAAATTGGACTGAGAGAGCTTCAAAGTAGCATATCCATGTTTTTTTTTTTGGCTACTCAAGTTTTAAATGGGTGGTAATCATTATTGTTGAACATTAAATGACATTATCGTAATGGGTACTCTTGTATTAGTCATCATACTCTGTAGATGAAGAAATGGATCAAGTTCCCGTTCATGTCTTGATCAAGGAAATTCCATTTATATTATTATTGACACCGAAGCCTCATCTATGTGTTCAACTTGACCGTTTCTATCTCATCTTGATTTTGAAACTATAATTCATTAACAGACTTGGCTATTGCTTGTCTATCTTCATGTAGGTTCATTTGAGTCATTCTGATTAGTAGCTTTATAAATTACACTGTATTGATGAACCAACATCTCATCCTGAACAAATCGTGTTGATAACACATCTATCTGCAAACAATTTAACCATTCAATTCCCACGTAATTCGAATGAGGAATCGCGCGTAGCTTTCCATGGATTCAATTAATCAATGGGTGAATCTTTCTGCAGATAGACGAATCTTTTTACAGTTAGTTATACCTCCACATCTATATTTTATTCTGCTATTGCGCTCAACGTTTGATAATCCATTTACATCAGTGGGGTACACTCATTTCATTGTCTATTAATTCTGCGGGTCTAGTACCACTTTCCTTTTTTAGATTTTGGACACCGGAGGTGCGGCTGATCGAGCTATATACGAAGCTATATAACAAGTCTGTAAATTTGTAAGTGTATATCGCAAGATTGCAAGTGTCTAAATGTTTCAAATCACAATATGAGGTTGATCAGTATGGATAGATTTCTTAGCAAGTTTACAATTTTCTATCTTAGTCAGGCAATTTTACGCCTAATTGTATTGTAATTTAAGGGATTTGCAATGGTGCTGCCTTCGCAGGTGCGCTTGCATGCAGACCATATAATTAATAAAATGATTATTTTTTGTGTTGGGGAGGAATAACCTTCCCCGTCATCCGATCCGGTTTTGGGTCGGGTGGCAGTGTCTCATCTTTATGGTGTGGAATATTTTTTTGCTTGATTCATAAATTTTATGTCATATATATCATATTAATATTACTTCACCATTTATCATATTAATTTATTGTCATACATTAACACATGACATGAAAATAGTAACTGAATGTGATTAAAAGGAAAATAGTACTAGTTTTTCTTCATAAAAAGGTTTACGTGGGTTTATCCAGAAAGCTCCACTATGCAATTATGTTGTCCAGTCATGAGGACTATTCATGATCAGTTTCTTCATGGGCCTTAACTGGTTAAAAGGCATCCACTTTCTAGATACTATACTTTCCATAGGATTGATTGTAATCTTGTAATAGGAAACAGATTCTTTAGTCACGAGACTCGAAGCACTTCTTCGACTTTTGGTGGATATTGAACCACATCTCCGTGACTGATAGAATCTAGATAATTAGTACTCCTTATCTTGCATTTAATGATCATTTGAAAGGTGAATTAGTGGATGGATTGGATCATCTAGTGACTCACATCACATTGCAGTTTTTTTAATTAGCTATCCAATCTGGTATCTAAGGACAGCTATATTATTAGCATTAAGCTACAACAATCGGATTCTTGACAACAAAATAATGTTAGTATAACTTAAAGTCTGGTGCATTCGTTAGTTCCTCATTGCTTTCTCATACAGATTCTTTGGTTTTCTGTTCACATTAATATCTCATTATATGGTATGACATAATTAAGATATACTTTTATGATTCAATAATTCATTGGAAAAGTATGTAATCCTATAATCTTGATATGGTATAGTGGCATGTTGGTGCAACTACTCACCATTGGTTCGCTTGACAAACACAGTTTAAATAGCACTTACCTTTAGTGATCATTTTTCACCTGCATCTATGATTCAGTCTGATCTAAAAACACAGAAATAACATTCTGTGAATGTTGATCATCTTATTCACTAATTATTTGTTTGATTACTGCCCTTTAGAAATAGCAGTTGCTTGGCATTTCTCTGGTCCATTATTGCAAGAACACAACTCTCCTAATATGATCCTCTAATAAATTTCATTTTGCATTACAAGTTCCATTCAGATTACATGTATTTGCTCATATCAATTGTATATTGAACATCATCAAGCTACAAGATGGTCTATTTAGTCTCAGTGGCAATCCATACAGATTTGGATTAAAATTCAGATGTTGAGTATAATGTTACATGACGTTCGTAATGGTTAAAGTTGTCTAAACATAAATGGGAAGAAGAAACTTACAAATTTTTGGTAACTAATGATAGTTCACGTGATTGTGGCCAGCTTGGGTCAAATATTTAAGGTCATAAAGAAGAAATATCACAACAAAGATAATAAATTAGTAATAAGAAACAACCTCTTGGGGCATAAATGAAGAGTATTGTGGTATTTTGAAAATAATGGAAGAATTTGGTAACTTGGTATTCTAACGGTATCACTGTAAGGTCTATCTAAGGAGGATGCACCTAAAGAAGAAATATTGGCAACCAACCAATGAAGTTGAATAATTATGGTAATCATTTTACGGAACTTGGACAACATCTATAACAATTTTCCCTCTAATGGGAGAGCCACATTGTAAAGTTTTCCATAGGTGACTCACTATATGAATGAATTATGGACAACAAGGCATATGGTCAGGTAATTTTATTATGTGGATAAGTGGATTACATATATCTTCTTGAAGTTATTTTTTCAGATATTACCCAAGTTGGGAAGAGTAATGATGACCAAGTAATGATAACTTGGAAGATATAGGAATGAATGTTTTCCAACTTGAATGAAGATACTATTTAAAGAGTATTTTGACCAACTGGAGGAAGGGCTCAATTTATGATTAAGCAATCAACTAGTATCGAACGTAACAAACTCGATGAGATAAGAAAATAATTCTTTGAAGTACTAACTGTTAACAAATCCCCGTGCAAATCAATTAAGCATGACATAGAGTTAAATCATGATGGAAATAGCATTTGCAAATAGCGATATTAGAATCAGGGATTTTCATTTTGAGATAAGATGATTTAAATAATGATGGTATCACTAGTAATGAATTTCACCAAAATTTCCTTTGGGAAGGAAGAATATATGCCGAGAGATTAAGACTCAAGATGATAATTATGAAATTTAACGATGTACTTAGATGTAAAAATGATTATTGAAAAGTGATTGACACCTTGATGAAAACATACCGACGATGATGATGAATATATGGTTCTTATAGTGATAAGGTATCTATACTATAATAGCGATATGCATAGGAACTATGACATTATGTCAAGGTATATTGACATTTTCATTTACTACCTGACGATAAGTATTTAATGTTCAATACTCATGACGGATACGATATGCATAATGTGACATAGGAATTATGATGTTATAATGTGAGGATTATTGACATGTGGTTCATTTATGTTAACGCATGATATGTCTTGATATAATAATGTAATGGTATAACTGAAGCATGCGATAGTTCCATGCCATGCGTAACCATGCAGTTCCTTGCAAGAGTTGGCACGTGGATTATTCCTATCATACTATGATGGTATGGTTAATGCATTGGATGCATGTTGAGATGTGATGATTCACAGGACTCCACAAATAGGCCAAGAGGGCCGGTTTATTTGATGATCTCGTGCGAGCCCATACGCACGAGGGAGCATAAGTAACACCATATGGGTTGGGGACAAAACTCAATCAACACTACATATGCCAGTGGTTCCTTTGTCTTGTGTATAGCTCTTGATGGATAGCTCTTGAAGAGCTCTGGGACCATCTTGAGAAGGCCAAGTGCCTGAGGTTCCAGGCTTGGTGCCTGATGATTCCAGGCTTGGTGCCTGATGTTCCAGGCTAGGTGCCTGTTATTGGATTGGGATACCGAAGTCTGGAAGGGATGTAAAGAACTTCGATGCCTGCGGCTGTGCGCCTTAGTAGTTGTGGAGGGAGTGGGCCAGCCTGCGAGATGCCCGTGATCATTAAGTACCGGACCGGATCCCTGCCTTGGGGCAGATGAGGTATGAGTTAGGCGCGAGCCTTGGGGCCAACCTTGGACTAGGATACAGACTGGGTCAGGCTTAGCCTGGTGCCGAAAGTGGGAAAAAGGATAGAGATTCCTTGAGATTTCCCGGGGTGTTGGGGACTTTCGATGCCTGCTAGTTATACTAGTTCAGCAGAGGGTGTTGGCAACATGAAGTAAATAAATAAATGAATTAATAAATAATTAAAATTATAATACACATAATTTCGGGACGAATTTCCTTAAAGTGGGAGAGTATGTAATTTTTCCTTCCCTTTAATAATAAATAATAATAATAAAAATAATAATATAATAATATAATAAATAAATAATAATACAATAATTTATTAATATTAATAAATAATAAATAATAAATAAATAATAATAATAATAATAATAAAATAATAAATAATAAATCATAAAAATATTTTTTAAAATAAGAAGAATAAATATAATAAAATAGTAATTAATACACTAAAAGCTCTAAATAAGAATAAATAGTAATAAAACAAAGAAAGCAATAAAAAGAATCAAGAAAGCTAAAAATCGAAAGAAAAGTAAAGAAATAAAACAAGAAAGCTAAAAAAATCAAGTTGCATGTAGACACATGGAGTGTGTGCATGTGGTTCCCCATCAAATGTTATTCTATTTAATAGATGGTGAGGAAGATGAGAGGCATTCTTGCATCTATCATTCCGAGATTCTATCTGTCATTCTCTTGGGAGAATGGTATACTAAGACTTAGGAGCACTGGCAGTAGTCACTGATTGAGGGCTCGGGGGTGGCCAGTTGTAGCAGAATCCTACACAATTGAGCCTACGGTTGGGAGGAGAGTCGTCCCCAAAACCATGTTGCGGTAAGCCTATTTCTACCATAGGTAAACTCAGGTAAGCACTCTTCATAGTTTAAATTTAATGTTAATAAGTTAATTAGATATCTATTTTGGGTTGTTACAGGTATAGTTATTGAGAGTAACAATTAGTTCACACAAAGTTGGGAATGAAAATGACCAAAAGGAAACATACAGGACCACCCCCTAGGCTCTTCAAGAGTCGAACAGAGTGGAAATAGGTCATCTACGAAACTCCACAATTGGAACCCAAAAGTAGTACAAAGTGGACGAACTTGACAAGTTGCAATGAGACACCTTTCAACATAGACTGAGGCCATTTGCACTACAAGGTAGAAATCCCTCTTCAGGGTAAGGCAGAGCACAAACTTGAAACCTAAAATCTGAAGAGGGATATAACCTAGGGAGCTACCCTGAAAGCTTGAGGCGAGCTAATTTACGAACATAGAATGAGACCAAAAAGTACAAATATAAGGGATGTAAAACACTCAAAGCCCAAATTGCATTAGTACACGAAAAGGGAAACTATAGCCACTAAGAACATACAAAGAAATTTCTAGGATACCATACATGAAAAACCGAGACTGGATAGTTAAATGAAATTCCTACATAGTCAGTTCCTTGGAGTGATGAGGTGGGTAGAATGACCTCCCATTCGAAGAATGGCCTAGGTGTTTTATTGTGTAGGAACAAAATTAAAAACATTGACCTCAACTCAATTATCCTAATATGCAAGAAAAGGGACTCAAACAATGTCATATCACCTTCAGAACAAAAACTATTAGAGAATTTCCAAAAAGTAGGATACAAGTGACACATACATTCAAAGAGAACAATGAATGAGAACCATAACCAGCAAGATGAGGAGATCTCCTCCCCACCACCTTAGATAACATCGCACATTCATCTCCATTCTTCAAAGTCCATGCATTTATAATGAGATGACGTGAGTTGATGACTAGAAGCAAGAGAAGGGTTTCGAGGATACGCTAGGACTAAATATGAACATCTGTTAAACATGATACACATATTAAAAAAAAATCCTTTCATGGCTCAAGCACTCATCAATGATCACAGAGAAACCACTATCAAGCTCACCCAAGGCCAGAGCCAATCTGCCCAGACATACCTGGTTCATTTAAATAGGAAGAATAAAAGCAGTTGCGTGATACATAATGCCATACCTCCTCCAGACTTCAACTTACCTCAATGATTTATAATGAGGGGTTGTCAGTTGGTAACCCCAACGATGAGAACGGTTTCCATGCCACACAAAGATGAGGGATGGATAGATGTTAAGCGTGATAGAGTTTTTGAAAACAACATGTAGCTCTTAGCTGATCACCCCCATTAGGTGATGAGCACATGGTGCACAAAACACGACACACATATTACTAATTTCAAATGAAAATGAAATTAGTAATATTTATGATCTCAAAAACTAATCAATCTAACCACATTTGTGACTCAATTTAAAAAGATTCCATGAATGGTAAACTAACTAATTTGTTGAACTCAACAATGAAATTAACATTTAAACTTGGAAAATAAAATTAGTAACACTTTACAATATCAAACCAAACCAAAATTTAATTTAATAACAAGGTTTGTAACTGAATTTAATAAAATTCCATAAATGATAAACTGCATAATTTCTTCTAATCGTACTTAATTATTTTTCATTCCTTCAAAATTAATATCACATTCAAAATAATAATTTGAAATAGATATCTCTAATTCTCCATGGACTTTGGCATTAGGATACCATTTATATTGGAAAACACTTAAAATATTTGTAGTAAGTATAAAATTAAAAAAATGCAATACAAAATAATCATTTTGTTCATTACATATTCAATTTAAGATGCAATACATTTATATAGGTATTATAACATTTAAACTATTCAAATTTGGAGATAGAGATTGAGAGAATATCCCAACAATTTCCAAAAAACCTCAACTAACTCTAAAGTAAGAACTAATTCTAACATCCTATTTTAATGTTTACATCACCAAACACAATATTCAAATTACATATACAAATTTTACTTTAATATTTGTCTAGTTTGGTCTTCATTACCATTTCTATCCACTTCTAAACTCTTTTGTACTATGCTCCATTTTAGCCCCTCATTCTGAGATTTCACTTCATTCGTTAAACCTACAATAGCTTCTAATTATCAATTTCACATTTTTAATGACTGGCGATTCTTGACATACTTCCTTCTGTCAAAGTATATAGCTCATTGTATTTTTTAGTAAGGAAGTTTAGATACTAAATCATTCTATTGACATACTTCCATATATTGAAGTATATAGTGCACTGTATTAAGAATTTATGTAGGCAAGTAGTCTAGGTGTTGAATGTATGCAATGGTCAACCTTACAAAGTGACATTTTACCAACTCACAAACACACAAAATTTACATAATTAGTGGTTGTTATTCTTGTGTTACCAAATATTCCAAGAACCACAAGTTCTAGCATACTATAGAAATAATCAAACAAGTGATTTGTTCTTATGACACCACATACATCAAGAACCACGAGTTTTATTTATGTTACTCTATGTTATGAGAGGCTCTTCATAATTCAATTCAAATTTAACTAAGAAATGTATCAGACCTACATGAGGAGCTAAAATTGCATTCACTGACTTTTTTTCATTTTCATGTTTTATAGTTGAGACGCCACCAGAGAAATTTAAGCATAACAATCTAATACTTTCTCTAGCTCCATTTCTTTTGGACCCAAAAGCACAAACAAAACCCATGATAATAAGACCAATTGTAATTCTTTTACATCCAAGCATTTGCTACCCTCCAAACAAATCACTGCTAACTATGAAGAGAATAAAGTACTCAATTGATATGCAGCTCAATCATTGTGCTTGGCATGCCTTAAATGAAAGCTGTAGATAATTGAATGGCATCAATGGATCTTCAACAACACCAACACTAAAGGACCATAACCAACTCTGAACTCAAACTGTAGGTTGAAATTTCTTTGAAGATCATAAGTCTTTCAAGCCTAATGCTAGCACATCATATTGATTTCACTTTTAACCTATATGTTTAGATTTCTTCTCTTCTAGATTATAGACTCCATTACCATTATTGTGGAAGCTTGGTAGCATTTAAAGCAACATTTGATTACATATTGTATTACACGCATTCTTATATTTGGTTTTCTTCTACAACAATCTGCAAGTTCATAATACACACACCGATTATCAATCCAAACACACAATTAAAAAAAACATGTACCCACATAAATCTTTGTGTAAAATTCCAACCTATCTACTATAACTTATTCATATAACAAATAACTCTTACATACTCACATATTTCTCACCCTTTTGGCGAGAAAGTTAAACCCAAAGCTACTAGCTCTGATACCAAAAAGGAAAAAAAATATTGTGACAAAATAATCACTTATTGCATATTCAAACTAAGGATGAATACATTTATATAAGTGTTATGATATCTAACTTATCCCAATCTTGGAAAAAAAGGTTGAAAGAATATATTAATAATCTCCAATAAACCGTAACTAACTCTAGTGTAAGCAATAATTATAACAAGTACACAAGTTACTAATGCTTGTCGCCAAGAATATTCAAGGTATTTTGTAATATAATAATAACTAGTGCGGTATTAATTAAATGATTGATAAATGTCAATAGGCATCAATCAATAATAACCATGAAAACTAGTGGCTTGGGTGCAAGCGATATGGACAAATGACTGAAACCTGAAATAATTTCTTCTAACTCGGGCTGAATTTCTCTTTCTATTTCAACAGGTGTATCAGTCATCTATTATTAGCCTGACTGCTTCATGATTTTTTTCTCTAATCAACCCAACCCTTGTTATCAGGCACAAACCATATCATAGGCATGTTTTCCTCTGTCGGAACTATAATCCCATAGTAATTATAGAGATAGACTATCATTGCTTTAAAACAAGTGAAAATGCATTTAGAACACAATATACATAGGCAGAGGGCTTTCGTTCCAAAGGAACGAAAATACTCTATCGGCGCTTTAATTTCAAGAAATGTGTTTAACGCAATTAATAGTATCGACACTTTATTATCGACCCTTCCAAGCTCCTTCCCTCGATATGATAATACACCAGATTATTAGAGATCGCGATTGGCAACTCCAATAGTCGAAAGGCTTGCTCCTCCTGCTCCGATCTGGTGATGTGATAACAATCATGGACTCGACAACCTTTCCACTCTTCTCTATAGTGTTTTGGGTCCGGGCTGTTGGAGTTTCAAACTTTGACAGTTTAGCTCTATTCTGCTTCCACTCAGAAATGCGATAAAGGTTCGGACTCGATGAGAGTATAGATCAGAGGTGATAATATTTCAGGTCCAGAACTCTGTTCCGGGTAAGTATTTCCACGATTTCCTGTGTAAAATAGAGTTTCGCCGCGGAACGTTGTTAAGCAAATAAACAATCCATACTCACCAATATGAAGAAAACATAGGTTAAAGACTTCAACCGCCATGTTAATTGGAAATTTTAGACCAAATCATTGATAAACAACTCAGAAGAAAAGAACCAAACTGATACACCCATACAATTACCAGTTTAACAGAGAACTATCAATTCAGATGCACAGAGAGAGGTTTTGAAGATGTCCATGTCTCCGGGATCGACCTCTCCAGAGAAGTCCCATTATTTTCTTTTATAAATAATAGATAAAGCCCTCTTGGTCCTTATCCCATACAAAAGCATGTCAATTACATAGAGTGATTAAAGCAATTATCCATAAAGCTTACTATAGCTTATCCATAAAGCAATTATTACAACATGATTTTATTCTTAATTCTATCCTTATCTTAAACTAGAAAAGCATGGAAATTCATGGCTAAAGGACCCCACTCCTTTACCTGTAGATTTTTTTTTTTTGATTTTTGGAATAAGTTTTAAGATTTTTCCCTCCAAGTCACATGCTCCTGCATCAGACTCCCGAGGACAAAATTCTTCATGGGATCCCTATCCGTGAGCTCATCTATAGAACTGCCCAGTTTCTGTAGCATGTTTTCTGTAACCTAAGTAGCTTCATTAGTTGGCAGATCCTTCCATTTTACCAAATACTAGAAGTACCCTTGTCCCCTTGTTTTCTTAAACACCTTCTTGTCCAAAATTCTTTCTCGCTGCAATTCCCTTGCTGTGGGTAACTGTTTTACCCAGTCAATCTCTTGTGTCTCTTAATCTTGTGTTGTATCATCTGTAGTTCACCTTCATACTTGTACAGGTCTGCAACATTAAAAATTGGTGATATTCCAACATTAGGGGGTAATTCAATCTCATATTCATTTGCAGAAAACTTTCTTAATACTCTGCATGGTCCAATTTTCTTGAACCTCAATTTGTTATATGCTCTCTTTGGAAATCTTTCTTTTCTGAGGTGTGCTAATACCAAATCTCCAACTTCAAAGATCACCACTTCTTCTCATATTTACTCTGGTTTTGTACTTGATGTTACTATCCTGCAACTGTTGTTTGACTTGTTCACGCGTTGCTTACATTTCTGAAGCAAAATCTTCTCCCTCTGCACTTCTCATCTCTTCTTTTCCCAAGTTCCTCAACTCAGATATTCCTCTTGGATACATTCCATAAACAATATGGAATTGAATTTGTCCTGTACTCTTGTTAGGTGAGTCATTATATGCATATTCAGCTTGTGCCAACACTTGATCCCATTGCTTTGGATGTTCTACAGTAAGACTCCTTAAAATATTGCCCAAACTCCTATTCACAACTTCAGTCTATCCATTAGTTCATGGATGATAGGCAGAGCTGAAACTTAGTTTAGTTCCTAGCTTCTTCCAAAATGTCCTCTAGAAATGTCCAACAAATTTGGAATCCTTGTCTAAGACAATACTTTTAGGAAACCCATGCAATCTTACAACCTCCTTAAAAAACAAATTAGCAATGTGAGAAGCATCAGTAGTTATATAACATGGAATAAAGTGTGCCATTTTTGAAAATCTGTCCACTACAACAAAAATTGAATCATTACCTCTTTGAGTCTTTGGTAAGTCCAGAACAAAATCCATGCTTACCATAACCCAAGGCCTATCTGGAATTGGTAATGGGACATACAAACCTGTGTTTTGGATTCTTCCCTTTGCATATGGACAGATTTTACAAGTTCTCACATACTTTTCCACATCAGATCTCATTTTTGGCTAGAAATAAAATACGTTCAACTATTGAAAAGGCTTCTCTATGCCAAAATGTCTTGCAAGTCCTCCACTATGTTTCTCTTTCATTAAATTCTCCCTCATTGAACAGTTTGGTATGCACAACTGGTTTCTCTTAAATAATAGTCCATCTTGTAAGAAATAATCCAACCATTTACTCCTATCCATCAAAACATGATTCTTACAAGTTTCAAATGCCTCTTTAAAATCTGAATCTATCTCATATAATTCTGTAAGAAAATCAAATCCTAACACTTGAATTTGACTCTCTTGCAGTAATATATTTCTTTATTTGATTGGCCATTTTTACGTTTCAAAACAAAATGGAAGCCTTGAAGATACTCTACCCATTTAGCTTGTTTCTGGATAATCTTTGGCCTTTGCATAATATACTGTAGTGCATGGCTATCTGAGTAAAGGATGAATTCCTTTGACATTAGATAATGCCCCCATTTCTTTAATGACTGTACAACTGCATAGAACTCCTTATCATAAGAAGAATACTTATTCTTTGAATCATTTATCTTTTCACTAAATAAACTATAGGTTTGTCTTCTTGACTTAATACACCTCCAATAGCTTCTCTGTTGGCATCACACTTCACTTGGAAAGGCTTACTAAAATAAGGTAGAACCAAAATAGGATTTTCAGTGGTTTTTTTCTTTAACAGTTGAAAATTCCTTTCTGCTTTAGCAGTCCATCTAAATGGTTGTTTATCTTTCTTTATGGTCTCAATAATGGGTGCATTAATCTTACTAAAATTCTTCATGAATTTTCTATAAAAGCTAGCAAGACCATGAAACATTCTTACCTGAAAAACACTTTTAGGTGAAGGCCACTCCATGATTGTCTTGATCTTTTCTGGATCCATCTTTAGTCCTTCAGCATAAATATCAAAACCCAAGTACAATAGCTCCTCTTTCATGAATTAACACTTATTGAAATTCAACAATAATTTCTCTTGTTGTAGCCTTTGTAAGACATAATTCAGATGTCTCATGTGCTCCTCCTTAGACCTGTTGTAAACTATTACAAATTTACCAATAAACTCTTTAAGAACTTCATTCATGAGTCTCATAAACGTACTTGGCGCATTTGACAACCCAAAAGGTATTACTCTCCACTCATACAATCCCTCATTTGTCTTAAAGGTATTTTTTCCACTCATCCCTTCTCTTATCCTTATCTGATGATACCCACTTTTAAGATCTAGTTTTGAAAAATACTTTTCTCCACTCAAGAAATCCATTAAAGCTTCAATTCTAGGCAAAGGAAATTTGTGCCTGATTGTGATTTTATTGATGGCTCTTGAATCTATACACATTCTCCAGCCTCCATATTTCTTTGGACTCAACACTATTGGTACTGCAGAAGGACTCAAGCTTTCTCTGATCAGCCCTTTGTCAAGAAATTCTTGCACTTGCTTCCTAACCTGTTCATTTTATGTAGGAGTCATTATATAAGTTTCTTCGTTATGTAGACTTTCTCCATGAATCAAATCTATATGATGGCTAATTCTTTTAATGGGTTGTAACTCATTAGGAAAATCATCAGCAATAGTATCACAATAGTTCTCCAACATTTCTTGAATTTCAATGGGTAAATCAGAAACTGTAGTAGAAGTCATTATTACCTTGGGCTTGCAAATTACAACAAAATTTACTTCATTCTCTTCAATTTGCTTCAAGTATTCCTTTCCTCCTAGTAACAGAGTTTTTGGATCAGTCTTCTTTCCTGATGCATGTTCTTCTTGCAAAGCCAGCTACATGTGATTGACACCATCATTTCTAAATTCATAGATGTTTCTTTTCGCATTATGCATAGCTCCTCTGTCATATTTCCAAGGTCTTCCAAGCAATATGTGACACACATCCATTGGCATCACATCACATACAATTTCATCTTTATACTTGCCTAATTGAAACTCCACTTCACAATGTTCATTCACTGACAGTTGATGTCCCTTTTGTAACCATGACACCTTATAAGGTGTCACATGTTTCATCGTCTTCAGCTTCAATTTCTCCACTACTTCTCTAGAGACCAAATTATCGGTGCTGCCACTATCAATGATCATCTGATAGCATTTCCCTTGAACCTTACACACTGTTCTGAACAAAGTCTTTCTCTGTGATGGTTCAACTATCTCCTTTGCTGGCTTGAGAAAAAAT
Organism: Pinus taeda; assembly: GCA_000404065.3. Taxonomy (NCBI): domain Eukaryota; kingdom Viridiplantae; phylum Streptophyta; class Pinopsida; order Pinales; family Pinaceae; genus Pinus; species Pinus taeda. The sequence goes on along the minus strand of APFE031170891.1, from coordinate 68,833 downwards.
TTATTAAATACCAAAGATTCTCCTCTCTCTGATATATTCTCTTCTTTTTTCACTGTTGTTGTTGTTGCTTCTCCCTTAGCTTGAGCAACAATAGCATTCCTCTGATTTGTTTCTGCTTTCTCTGGGCACTCAAAAGCTTTGTGTCCCAGTTTGTTACACTTGTAACATCTTACTTCTCTTCCTCTTCCTTTGCCTCCTCTTCCTCTAGAAAAAATCCCTCTGCCTCTTGCATCACCTCCTGTGGATGCATGTTGGGTTGAGCTGCTACTAGCTCCATCTTTAGGTGTTGTAGATCTTCCTCTACCACCTTGACTTCACCTTCCTTGGAAAGTACCTCTCCCTCTGGCAGACTGCTTCCTCATGAGCTTTTCTTCAGCTTTCAGTGCCACTTGGTAAGCTTCTTCTACTGTTTTAGGAGACAGTATACTTATCTCATTTTAAATGTCCATCCTAAGACCATTCACATATCTAGCGACCTTCTCATCTGTATCCTGAGTTTCTCCAGCTCTTATGCTTACCTTATAAAATTCCTCTGTCTATTCTTTCACTGTCATAGATCTTTATCTAAGATTTTGCATCTGCCTGAACAAAGTTTGCTGATAATTACTTGGTGAAACTTACCTCTTAGCTTTGCTACCATCCTGCTCCAATTCTTGATAGGTTGCTTGAAAAGTCTCTTTCTTTCTGCCTGCACACCATCCCACCAAAGTGTTGCATGGCCTTTTAACTTGGTGATAGCAAACTTTACTTTCTTCCTATCTTTCTTTTATTCATAGTCAAAAAATATCTCCATGCCATTAATCCAGTCTATCAATTCTTATGGATTCAGTCCTCCTTCATATATTGAAACCTCAGTCTTTGGCCTAGCTGTGGATCTCAACATTGACTAGAAGAATCTCATCTCACGAGTAACTGCTACAGCTTCGTCCTTTGCAGCTTCAACCTCAAGCTCACTAACACCTCTATCATCTATATTTTTCGCTGTTGTTAATGCATTCAATCTAGCTTGCATCTATTGCACAGCTTCCATTACTTCAACATTTGCGCTTCCATTACTTCAACATTTGCAATAGGTCATCCACTTCCACCACATCCTCGTCCTCTTCCAACTCTGAAAGCCATATTAACTTTCCTTCTCCTACTTTTGAAATTCAATTCAGTATCAACTGGTAGCTCTGATACCACTTATGGTGGCCTGGGTGCAGGCAATATGGAGAAATGGTTGAAACCTGAAATAATTTCTTCTACCTCAGGTTGAATTTCTCTTTCTGTTTCAACAAGTGTATTAGTCATCTATTATTACCTTGACTTCTTCATGAGTTTTTCCTCTAATCACCCCAACCCTTGTTATCGGTCACAAATCATATCATAGGCCTGTTTTCCTCTGTTGGGACTATAATCCCATAGGAATTATAAAGATAGACTTTGTTGCTTTAAAACAAGTGAAAATGCATTTAAAACACAATATACATAGGCGGAGGGATTTCGTTCCAAAGGAACGAATCTACTCTATCGACTCTTTAATTTCAAGAAATGTGTTTAACACAACTAACACTATCGGCGCTTTATTATCGGCCCTTCTAAGCTCCTTCCCTTGATGCGATAATACACAGGATTATCAGAGATCATGATTGGCGACTCCAATAGTCTAAAGGCTTGCTCCTCCCGCTCTGATCTGGTGATGTGATAACAATCGCAGACCCGAAAATCTTTCCACTCTTCTCTATAGTGTTTCATGTCTGGGCTGTCAGAGTTTCGAAAATCAGTGGTTTAGCTCTATCCCACTTCGACACAGTGATGCGATAAAGGTTCAGACTTGACGAGGGTATAGTCCAGAGGTGATAATATTTCATGTCCGAAACTCTGTTTCGGATAAGTATTTCCATGATTTCCTGTGTAAAACAAAGTTTTGCTGCGGAACTCTGTTAAGCAAATAAAGAAGCTAGACTCACAAATATGAATAAAAAACATGTTAAAGGCTTCAATTGCTGCATTAAATGGAAATTTTAGACCAAATCATTGATAAACAACTCAAAAGAAAACAACCAAATTGATACAAACATACAATCACCAATTTAATAGAGAACCATCAATTCAGATGCACAGAGAGAGGTTTTGAAGATGGCAATGTCTCTGGGATCAACCTCTCAAGAGAAGTCTCGTTATTTCCTTTTATAAATAATAGATAAAGCCCTTTCGATCCTTATCGCATACAAGAGCATGCCAATTACATAGAGCAATTAAAGAAATTATCCACAAAGCTTACTATAGCTTATCCATAAAGTGATTGTTACAACATGATTTTATTCTTAATTCTATCTTTATCTTAAACTAGAAAAGCATGGAAATTGATGGCTAAAGGACCCAACACCTTTGCTATAATTTTTTTTTTTGGAATAAGTTTGAGATTTTTCCCTCCAAGTCACATGCTCCTGCATCAAAAACACTCACTAAATGATACATCTCATGTCACTAAAATAAAAACTAAACTAAATATAAAATTATTTTAATTATTATTATTATTACTATAAAAATAATTAAATATAAGTTTAAACATTTATACATTTAAAAACACAGAACAAATTCTTAACTACTTTATCATGGAGATTCTTAATATTTAAATAGACTTTGTTATAATACCATGGTTCATCAATACCACATGCACAAAAAAAACTATAACTTCATAAGGCACTGTTCATATGACATTTTTTTTTCCTTTAATCAATTTAATTTTAAAAGAAAAATTGACATAACTTGCTTTGGAGATAAATCTTAACTTTGATATGTATTTCTTTCTAACAATATTCTATAGAAATTAAAAGCTTATTATATACACGTAATAATTATTGACAATTAAAATAAAATTATAAAAACTAACCTAACTATAATTTTTTATTAGAAACCAAATTATTATAATATATACCATTAAAAAAAAACAATAACGCAAATTAAAAACAATAAATTACTAACCAATTTGAATATTAACCGTACGGTCTGGATGTGTCACCCGTCCTTTTCGTTGAAAGGAGTTTTATTGACCTATTGCAAGGTTATGCTTTTCTTAATAAAATCGTGAAAATATATGAATATATGTGATTTTGAGCTTTAGATTAATTTGACTGCTATGTTTTTTATAGCATTGTGATCATGTTTGACTCTGAACTGCTCTTCTCGGCCTTCGTTGAAAGGAGGTAATCGAGCTAGTGCAAACTTATTCTTCTATTAGTAACGAAATAATTTTATAGTATATGGCTATTTGTGATTTCCAGCTTTCACAGTAAGATATATGTTTCTGCAATGCTTTTCAATAGCATTGCAGCATTCTCAATTAAAAGTAAGATGACACGGTAAGGTACTCTGCAATACAACCATGTATCACCAAAATATTAATCATATTTGACTCTGAGCTACTCAACATGTGTTTCTCGTACATTATTGAATGGAGCGTTATCCAGCTGTAGCAAGCTTATGCGTTGTTTAATAAAATTTGGCATTGTGTATAGGAATCTGTGATTTCCAGCTCTCACCATATGATATGATTCATTGCACTGTTTTTTTAATGGAATCGAATTGTTTTTTGAAACGCACTCTGCAATAGGTATTTACAAAACATTAATCATATTTGACTCTCAACCTGTCGGCATGGGCTTCTCGTACTTTGTTGAAAGAAGCATCATGTAACCAATAGTCCCATTGTTCTGATTGTTCTCAGTGTTCGTTTTTCCTTGGCTTTTTTAATATAGTTTATGTAAATTTTGTGGAAAAGGTAGGTTTTTTAAAATATTTGAAATTGTAATATTGAATTTTAAATTAGGTAATTGAGAGAATTTTAATATTTCAATAAAAAGATTAAATGCATTATATATAAAAAAAATATATATAATTTTAATAATAAAAAAACTACATGTATTTATAAAAATAGAAAAATTATATTATATTTACCCTAAGGCAATACATAGACCATGAATGCGGCATGGGAAGCTTATGCATTTTCTAATATAAAAATTTAGGGCCTCGTCTAATGAGGCTACAATTTTGTTTAATTTTAAATTCTCTTTAAAAGTAAGTGAAAATAGTTTCAAAGTAATGTATTCATGGGAGAGGTTTAATAGTTTTTTACTGTAAAAATAGATTTAAGACTATTCAGAATTTTTTAAATACTTAAAATCTTGAAACTTACTAGTTGTAACCAAGTTGTCCAATAATTTTATACTCAAATTTCCATTCTTTAGCAGCTAAATTTTATTCTATATGAATATAGAAAGTTACTACGCCATTTTTTTAATATAGTATATGAATATGTGTGATTTCCAGCTTTCACATTAAGATATGGCTTGCAATGACTGTCTATAGCGTAGCCGTGTTTTCGAATAAAATAAGATGGATACGCCCATGTACTCTGCGATACAACTGTGTATCGCCAAAACTTTAATCATATTTTACTCTGAACAGGGCATAATGTTTTTGTCGTCCATTGAAAGGAGAGTGATAGAGCTTTTGCCAGCTTATGCTTTTCTTACTAAGATATTATAGTACATAAATAATTATTATTTCAGCTCTTCACCGTAATATATGTTTTACTATAATGTTTTGCTATAGCTGTTCAAAACTTATTTTAATCAGAAGACGACAATATCTAGATTTGTGTTTGCATCCTGAAAATTAACTCAAAACGTCGATTAAACAAATTCAGCTAACTCAACGATTACAATCAAATATACGAGTTCATTAATTCCAACCGGAATTACCAAGATGACAAGATCATCTATCATCCTCGAAGAGGCAGTTGCTTCGGTATGCATCATGGTTTTTAATGAATTTATTGCATACATTTTTGTTTGTTTGTTTATCCAGTTGTTTATGTTTTTTAGATTTGATTTGTGACTGAGAAATCTCTACCTACAGGCATCTAAAAAGTCAGTAGGTATCTTATTTAGTTTTGGCAACACCAACTTTAAGTTGACTGGATTTTAGTGTCTCTCTTCCCTTTAGCACTAAGGCAACAACCTCCTTAAAGTTTAATCCTATATCGCCTTACTGTCTAAGATCACAACCTGACCATAAATTTAATATAGATAAAAGTTCCTTAATTTTACTAAAATAACCCAAAATTTTGATTTATAAGTACAGATCATTATTTGTCGGATTCACTTTTCAGTCTTGGCTAAAATCCATGTCCAATATTCTTTGCAGTATTTATTGGGGTTTAGGTAAAACCCAAGGTATTTCAAACATGACCCTAAATCAATCAATGGGACATAAATTTATTCACTAAAAGATAATGACACCTTATAATTTAATTCCCAAAAATATATACATGTATTTTCCTTGTAGATGACTATACCACTGGCCATGAAGAAATTGGATAGGATGTAAGCTAAGATATAGAAATTTTTGAAAGATCCTTCACAAAAGATAAGAATATTGTCCACAAACAAAATATAAGAGATAAATATCCCAACCCAACTTGAAGGTGATAATGAGAAGATATCTTTTGAAAGAAGTCTACTGAGACATTCAGCAACCAACAAGAAGAGGAGGGGTGAGAGAGGTAACCCCTATCTAACACCTCATTTAGCATGAGAAAGCGGTGAGGCAAAGTTGTTGATAAGGATGGGAAAAAAATTGAGATGATACATGCTAAGATCCATGAAATGAGGGGAGGGCAAAAACCAGCCTATATTAGTAGCAGTTTGATATAGAGGCAAGTAGCTCTATCAAAAGCGTTAGAGAGGTTAATCTTGGATATTGTTGCTTTATTATTTGAAACATGGATAGAGTGTAGATCCTCTTATTCCACAAAAATAAAATCATGAATGAATTGATTATTTACCAAATTTCTCAAAGGAGATCTATGTAGATAGAGTAGGATTGATTCTTAGAGCAATTATATTGGCGATGATTTTCTAAATGGAGTTGCAAAGGGAAATGGACATGAATTGTTCAAAGGAGGTGGGATTTTCATATTTGGGAATGAGTTCAAAAAAGTTGGAGTCGAAGGGAGAAATTATTTGTCTCGATGCTTGAAAGAATTCTACCAACTGAAGAAGGCTATCTCTAATAAAATCAAAGCAATGCTTGTATAACTCAATAGAGAGGTTGTTTGTACTAGGAATTTTATCATTTTGAAAGGATTTGATGACAAATTCAAGTTATTCCTTAGTAATTTCATCCGTAAGCTACTCATTATCTTATAGAGAAATAAAACTGTGCAAGAGGGAAACTTGGATGATGTGGTTTACGGTTACTCTTTGGTTTTTTTTTCATAATGATTTTTTTGAATTTATTGTTAGTTGAGCTTTATTTTGATTTGAGATTTATTATTTATAGATACCAATTATTTTGAGATGCAAATATTTTTAGAATGAAAAATATCAAAGATTTTCATTTTAAACTATTTAATGATTTTTTATTGTTTACATCCAAATTTTTAAAAATCACTATTACGTACCTATGTTATTTTCTTTAAAGAAAATAAGTATCAATTTTCTTTATATATATAAAAAAATGCATTTTGGATATTCCTGTAAGTATCATTTATGTGATTAGCTTATATCTGCCTACATCACTATCGTCAAAATATAAATGTAATCTCAAATGTTCATACTTTCATTGGGGATGAAAACTATATCTCACTCATACCCAACTGCTAAGAATATATTATTTCCTTTTTCCTTGTTCAAGCCTTTTATAAGAGTAACGTTGTTCAGTCAAGCTTTTGAGAGTGAGTCAACTTAAGAGTTCATGTGCCTTTGGACATGATCAAACAAAATATGTTTAAAAAGAGTGATCTAATGATAATCTTATTGATAGAGTGCAAAATGTGTGTACTTTTAAATGCAAGTAGTTCCTTTCGTCTAGTTTATTACAAACTATGAGGCCCCATATATATGTAGTGATGTTATGTGATTATTAATTTTCAACTGTAAAATCAATATTAAAGTAAATAGTTGTGCATAGTTGTTTTATATTGACCCTATGTTTGTAGAGAGAAACAAAAAAATAGAATGTGCAAGATGTAGGATACCTCTGACCCCTCTAATCAACAGGGAACCTTGTGATACCCCATTAAAAGATGCCCTTGGGGAATCCATTTTAATTTATATTTCATATTCAAGAGAGATTGTTGTAGATGATAGTTTGGTATTGAATTCATAATTTCCAAACTGTGGTAAAAAATCTTGATGGATGATGGTCCTTTGTCTAAAAAATGGCTTGGTTCCTTTCAAGTCATATTCCAAGTGTAGAATTTCTCTCCTATCTTCCAAAGGGAACAAATCAAAATAGTTTGCAACTGATTCCCAAACAGACAATTGGCGACGATGATGGGTCAAACTACTTGCACCTCCTCTATGAATTTCCATTCTCTGTTGAGGAGTTATAGTTATAAAGAGTAACATGTAGTTCACACAAAGTTGGGAATAAAAATGACAAAAATGAAACATAGAGCCACTCACCAGGATCGTCAAGACATGGGCGGAGTGGAAATAGGTCATCTACAAAACTCCACAATTGGAACGCAAAAATAGTACAAGGTGGACGAACTTGACAAGTTGTAATGGGACATCTTTCAACATAGATTGAGGCCAGTTGAACTCTAAGGTAGAAATCCCTCTTTAGCATAAGGTAGAGCACAAACTTGAAACCTAAAATCTAAAGAGGGATGTAACCTAGGGAGCTACCCTAGAAGCTTGAACGAGCTAATTTACAAACACACAATGAGACCCAAATTTACATATATAGGGGATGTAGAACACTCAAAGCCAAAATTGCATTATCACACGAAAAGGGAAACTATAGCCACTAAAAACATACAAAGAAATTGCTAGGATACCATACACCACAAACTAAGACTTGATAGTTAAATGAAATTCCTGCATAATCAGTTCCTCGAAGTGCTGAGGTGGGTAGAACAACCACTCATTCGAAGACTGACCTAGATGTTTTATTGTGCAGGAAAAAAATGTAAAACATTGAACCCAACTCAATTATCCTAATATGCAAGAAAAGGGACTCAAACGATGCCATATTTCCTTCAGAACCAAAACTATTGGCGAATTTAGCAAAAGTAGGATACAAGTGACACATACATTCAAAGAGAACCATGATTGAGAACCATAACCAACAAGATGACGAGATCTCCTCTCCACCACCCTAGATAACATCACACATTCATCACCATTCTTCAAAGTCCATGCATTTATAATGAGATAACGTGAGTTGATGACCCCAAGAAAGAGAAGTGTTTCCAAGACATGTTAGGACTACGTATGAACATGTATTAAACACGATAAACATATTAAAACAAAAATCCTCTCATGGCTCAGAAGCTCATCAATGATCACAAAGAAACCACTATCAAGCTCACCCAAGGCCAGAGCCAATCCGCCCAAGCATACCTGGTTCATTGCAATAGTAGGAATATAAGCAGCTGTGTGATAAATAATGCCATACCTCCTCCAGACTTCAACTTCCCTCGATTATTTATAATGAGGGGTCGTGAGTTGGTAACCCCAACCATGAGAACGGTTTCCATGCCACACAAAGACAAGGGATGGATAGATGTTAGGCGTGGCAGAGTTTTTGAAAATAACATGTAGGTCTTAGCTCATCAACCCCATTAGGTGATGAACACATGAAACACGAAACAAGACACACATATTACTAATTTCAAATGAAAATGAAATTAGTAATATTTATGATCTCAAAAACTAATCAATCTAACCACATTTGTGACTCAATTTAACAAGATTCCATGAATGGTAAACTAACTAACTTATTGGACTCCACAATGAAATTAACATTTAAACATGGAAAATAAAATTGGTAACACTTTACAATCTCAAACCAAACCAAAATTCAATTTAATAACAAGGTTTGTAACTCAATTTAATAAAATTCTCTAAATGATAAACTACATAATTTCTTCTAACCATACTTAATTATTTTTCATTCCTTTAAAATTAATATCACATTCAAAATACCCCGGATGCGGGTGTCATCGAAATGGACAAGGCAGTGCCACATGACGAGCATGGGCTGCCACGTGAAAACGCAAGGGCCTTTAATGCCTCAAGCCGTCGAAACACTGGAACGGGAGAGGCATCAGGGCATCCTTAATGGAGCCGCTGGAGGCGATGGCAAGCTTGCGATGCGCATTCAATGCAGGTCACTTCAACAGAGATGGTAATGAGCTTAAGCATGAGGATTGGCTGGAGATGGGAGCACAATGCGTGGAGAAGAATTCATGGTACGCTAAGTGTCTACGCCGGGAGCTGGTGGTTGAGAGTTGGGGTGAGGTCCGCTTCATACCTGCGTTTCTTGGCCTGTGTCTACACTCTTTTGAGCATGGTTCAATCCTAATTTGGGAACAACAAGCTGTGGGAAAGGTTCGCAAATTCTATCGGCCCTCCTCCGCTTGTGAACAGAACGAGGAATGGGTGGTTATCATGGTGCGTGAAAGAATGCCTTGCAGGAGAGGCCCAGGGCGTGGAGAATCCTCCCATCCCCCTGCAGCGGACATTCATCACCATTGTTGCTGCTGCTACTGTTATCGAAGAAGGGGAGCTACCCCAATTCCGGCCTGTCAAGTTATGGAAGTTGGCAGCTCTAGTGAGGGGGAGCCCATGTCCCCAGCATTTGGCTCAGTTATCTTCACACTGGGTAGCTCCAGGGATAATGTAGGAATTAATGCACATATCTCTGTGCTTTTCACCAAAATTCTAGAGGAGAACGAGGAGGGGTCGTCATTGGTTCTTGCGGAGGATAGCACAACGAGCGGCAAAGGGAAGCTCCCAATGGGGTAGCCATCAAATGCAGTGGATAGCTCAGAGAGCGGCAAGGGAAAGCGCCCAATGGGAGAGACGTCAACTATTGCGGGCACTTCGGGAAGAGAGCATCCTCAGCCACCCTCCCAACTTCAAGGTCCCGAGCAGCCAACCCCTGCGCAGAATCCCATGGCTATGTGGGAAGGCGTTCCAGAGGGACAAGGATGGAGAAGAATTGTGGAAGAAGAGCTAGAGGATTAGCTCCCAGAGGCGCTCTTGTGCTTTTGCTTCCTTCTCTCAGGTCGGGTCCTCTCAGGTCGGGTTCAGGGTTCTGGTCAATTTCAATTTTCTGTTCTATATTGTGGTCTGTGTTCTTCATGTGGCTAAGTCCTTCTTGCGGCTACCGCAGTCACAGTGGGCGCGGAGTCTTCTGTTTGGCACCTGGTTTATGGCGCTGCCTGTCTTTTTTCTGTTCATGGTTATGCTTTCAGTTTATACAGTATGTTTGGGTCACAAGTCTTTTTGGAAAAGCCCCTGCGTGGGTTGTTATGGTGCTACTCTGGAAACTCTCAGTGTCCTTCTTTTTGATCTTTTTGCAAAAATCGCCCTACGAGGCAAATGTATGAGTCGGTTAATGCAACCCATGGAGCCACAGATGGCCCTCGGCAGCTAGCTTCCTTGGATGTAAAGTTTTTCTATACATATTAATATAATAGTAGTTAGTATTGCTGAGAAAAAAAAAAATATCACATTCAAAATAATAATTTGAAATAGGTATCTCTGATTCTCTATGGACTTTGGCATTATGAAACCATTTATATAGGAAAACACTAAAAGATTTGTAGTAAGTATAAAAGGAAAAAAATGCAATACAAAATAATATTTTTTTTTTTTTTTTTATTACATATTCAATTTAAGATACAATACATTTATATAGGTATTATAAGATTTAAACTATTCAAATTTGTAGATAGAGATTGAGAAAATATCCCAACAATTTCTAAAAAACCTCAACTAACTCTAAAGTAAGCATTAATTCTAACATCCTCTTTTAGTGTTTACATCACCAAATAAAATATTCAAATTACATATACAAATTTTACTTTAATATTTGTCTAGTTTGGTCTTTGTTACCATTTCTATCCACTTCCAAACTCTTTTATACTATGCTCCATTTTAGCCCCTCATTCTAAGATGCCACTTCATTCGTTAAACCTACAATAGCTTCTAATTATCAATTTCACATTTGTAATGACTAGTGATTCCTGACATACTTCCTTTTGTCAAAGTATATAGCTTATTGTATTTTTTAGAAAGGAAGTCTAGATACTAAATCATTCTATTGACGTACTTCCATGTATTAAAGTATATAGTGCATTGTATTAAGAATTTATGTAGGAAAGTAGTCTGAGTACTGAATGTATTGAATGTATGCAATGGTCAACCTTATAAAGTGACATTTTACAAACTCACAAACACCCAAAATTTTCTTAATTAGTGGTTGTTATTCTTGGGGTACTGAATATTCCAAGAACCACAAGTTCTAACAGACTATAGAAATAACCAAACTAGTGATGTGTTCTTGTGGCACTACATACATCAAAAACCACGAGTTTTAGTTATGTTACTCTATGTTATGATAGGCTCTTCATTATTCAATTCAAATTGAATGAAGAAATGTATCAGACCTACATGAGGAGCTAAAATTACATTCATTAACCTTTTTCACTTTCATGTTCTATACTTGAGACGCCAAGAGAGAAATTTAAGCATAACAATCTAATACTTTCTCCAATTCCATTTCTTTTGGACCAAAAAGCACAAACAAAACCCATGATAATAAGACCAATTGCAATTCTTTTACTTCAAAGCCTTTTATACCCTCCAAACAATCGACGCTGGCTATGAAGAGATTAAAGCACTCAATTGATATGCAGCTCAATCATTGTGCTTGGCACAACTAGAATTAAAGTTGTTAGATAATTGAATAGCGTCAATAGATCTTCAACAACACGAGCACTAAAGGACCATATGCAACTTTGAACTCAAACTGCACGTTGAAATTTCTTCAAAGATCATAAGTCTTTCAAGCCCAATGCTAGCACATCATATTGATTTCTCTTTTAACCTATATGTTTAGCTTTCTTCTATTCTAGATTACAGACTCCATTACTATTCCGATGGAAGATCGCAGCATTTAAAGCAACATTTGATTACATGTTGCATTACATGCATGCTTATATTTGGTTTTCTTCTACAACAATCTGCAAGTTTATAATACACACATCGACTATCAATCCAAACACACAAATACAAAAAGCATGTACACACATGAATATTTGTGTAAAATGCCAACCTATCTACTCTAACCTACTCATACAACAGATAACTCTTACATACTCACATATTTCTGGGCCCTTCGGTGAGAAAGTTAAACCGAAAGCTACTAGCTCTCATACCAAAAAGGGAAAAAAAGTTGGGACAAAATAATCACTTATTGCATATTCAAACTCACGATGAATATATTTATATAAGTGTTATGATATCTAACTTATCCCAAACTTGAAAAGAAAGGTTGAAAGAATATCTTAATAATCTTCAATAAACCATAATTAACTCTAATGTAAGCAATAATTTTAACAAGTACACAAGTTACTAATCCTTGTTGCCTAGAATATTAAAGGTATTTTGTAATATAATAATAACTAGTGCAACAATATAAATTAAATTATTGATAAATGTCAATAGACATCAATCCATAATAACTATGAAAACACTCACTAAACGATACATCTCATGTTTCTAAAGTAAAAAAAATCATGAAAACTAACTGAATTATAACATTATTTTAAATTATTACTATTTATTAACTATAAAAATAATTAATATAAGTTTAAACATTTATACGTTTAAAAAACATGGAACAAATTCTTAACCACTTTCTCATGGAGATTCTTAATCTTTAAATAAGCTTTGTTATAATATCATGGTTCATTATTACCACATGCTCAAAAAACTATAACTTCATAAAACACTTGTTCATATGACATTTTTTTTCATTTAATCAATTTAGCTTAAAAAATGACATAACTTGCTTTGTAGATAAATCTCAACTTTGATTTGTATATCTTATTAGCAATATTCTATAAAATTAAGAACCTTATTATATACATCTAATACTTATGGATAATTAAAATAAAATTATAAAAACTAACACAACTATAAGAATATTAAATACCATTCAATTAATTAATATTCTATATATACCAAATTATTATAATATATACCATTAAAAAGAAAAACAAAAACGAAAATTAAAAACAATAAATTACTAACCAATTTGAATATGAACCGTACGGTCTGCATGTGTCCCTCGTCCTTTTCGTTGAAAGGAGTCTTGTTGACCTATTGCATGGTTATGCTTTTCTTAATAAAATCGTAAAAGTATATGAATATATGTGATTTTGAGCTTTAGATATGTTTGACTGCAATGTTTTTTGATAGCATTGTGATCATGTTTGACTCTGAACTGCTCTTCTCGGCCTTCGTTGAAACGAGCGTAATCGACCTTCCGCAAACTTATTCTTCTCTTAGTAATGAAATAATTTTATAGTATATGGCTATTTGTGATTTCCAGCTTTCACAGTAAGATATATGTTTCTGCAATGCTTTTCAATAGCATTGCAGCGTTCTCAATTAAAAGTATGATGACACGGTAAGGTACTCAGCAATACAACCATGTATCACCAAAATATTAATCATTTTTGACTCTGAACTACTCAACATGGGTTTCTCGTACTTTATTGAATGGAGCGTTATCCAGCTGTAGCAGGCTTATGCGTTGTTTAATAAAATTTGGCATTGTGTATAGGAATCTGTGATTTCCAGCTCTCACCATATGATATGATTCATTGCACTGTTTTTTTTAATGGAATCGAATTGTTTTTTTAACGTACTCAGCCATATGTATTTACAAAACATTAATCATATTTGACTCTCAACCTGTCAACCTGTCGGCATGGGCTTGTGGTACTTTGTTGAAAGAAGCATCATCTAACCAATAGTCCCATTTTTCTGATTGTTCTCAGTGTTCGTTTTTCCTTGGCTTTTTAAATATAGTTTATGTAAAATTTGTGGGAAAGGTAGGTTTTTTAAAATCCTTGAAATTGTAATATTGAATTTTAAATTAGGTAATTGGCAGAATTTTAATATTTCAATAAAAAAATTAATCCATATATATTATAAAATTTTAATAATAAAAAACTACATTTATTTATAAAAGTAAAAATATTATATTATATTTACCTAAAGGCAATACATAAACATGAATGCGGCATTTGAAGCTTATGCATTTTCTAATAAAAAATGTCAGGGCCTCATCTAGGGAGGCCACAATTTTGTTTAAGTCTAAATTCTCCTTAAAATTAAGTGAAAATAATTTCTAAGTAATGTAATCTTGGGAGAGGTTGAATAGTTTTTTTATTGTAAAAATAAATTCATTTATTCAGAATTCTTTAAACACTTAAAATCTTGAAACTTGCTAGTTGTAACCAAGTTTTCCAATAATTTTATACTCAAATTTCCATTGTTTAGCAGCTAAATTTTATAGTATATGAATATAGAACTTTACTACGCCATTTTTTTATATAGTATATGAATATGTGCGATTTCCAGCTTTCACATTAAGATATTGCTTGCAATGATTGTCTATAGCGTAGCCGTGTTTTCGAATAAAATAAGATGGATACGCCCATGTACTCTGCGATACAACTGTGTATCGCCAAAATTTTAATCATATTTTACTCTGAACCGGGCAGAATGTTTTTGTCGTCCGTTGAAAGGAGAGTGATAGAGCTTTTGCCAGCTTATGCTTTTCTTACTAAAATATTATAGTACATAACTATTTATTATTTCAGCTCTTCACCGTAATATATGTTTTATTATAATGTTTTGCTATAGCTGTGTCAAAGTTTATTTTTATCAGAAGACGACAATATCTAGATTTGTGTTTGCATCCTGAAAATTAACTCAAAATGTCGATTAAACAAATTCAGCTAACTCGACGATTACAATCAAATATAAGAGTTCATTAATGCCAACAAGAATTACCAAGATGACAAGATCATCTATCATTGTCGAAGAGGCAGTTGCTTCGGTATGCATCATAGTTTTTAATGAATTTATCGCATATAATTTGTAATAAATATTTTTGTTTGTTTATCAAGTTGTTTTTGTTTTTAGATTTGATTGGTAACTTGATAAATCTCTATCTAGAGGTATCTAAAAAAGTCACTAAGTATCTTATTCAGCCTTGGCCACAAGAGCCTAAGTTAACTAGATTTTAGTGTATCTCTTCCTCTTAGCATTAAGGCAACCGTCTCAGTGTTAAGGCAACAACCTCCTTGAAATTTGAAATTTAATCTTTACTGACTAAGCTCATCTTCAATACTTCAATCTTACTGACTAAGCTCATCCTCAATTAATTGTATTACTAAAACCTGATAATAAATTTAATATAGATAAAAGTTCCTAAATTTTACTAAAATAACCCAAAATTTTGATTTATAAGAACAGATCATTATTTGTAGGAACTTTATGATGTATTTTTTTTATGGTAGGATCATGGGAGAGAACTTCATTTAGCTTATTTGTTTAAATTAAATTTTATAAAACTTATAGATTTGTAAGGATTATATTATGTGAAATTTTATTTTAGTCTAATGACTTTCGCGGTTCTATCCGGATCGTTTTCACATAATATTTAAAACTTCGCATAAATTCTCCGACTCGGTCCATAACCTTGTTTTTCCATTGCTTTAAAACTCCATAACCACACTAAAATACATAAATGACTACGATTGGAATAGCAACTGCAAGAACGCAAACTTCAACAAAGCCAGTTTAACTTGGCCGTGCTTTTATTTTTAAATTATTTTTTTGGAAATTTAATTAAAATGGTTTGAATGAATTTTTTCTCGGTGTATCACATCGAAACACTTATTAAAATATATGATAAAATAGAAAAATTTAATGGTTAAATCTGTAAATATCAATTGCTTCTAAGATTTTTGATGGTTTTCACATGCTTATAGATTCTTTTATATTAAAAATACATTTCAAATAATAAAAAAGAATAATCACATTAAAAATTGTATCACTATATTGTAATTCAAAAAAATAATTTATACATTATTAATTTTTTTTAAAAATAATAAAGAATAATCACATTAAAAATTGTATCACTATATGTAATCAAACAATAATTATACATATTAAAAATTTTTAAAAATAATTTTAAATCATTAGAATTTAGAATTTAAGTTTTTTGGGCTATTTAAAAACTAAACTTAGAAATTTTATTTTTATTTAATTATTATATAGTTTGCAATTTTTTTTAAAGTGAGAAAATTTATCATAGTTTGTTGTCACGCTAATATTGAGGAGGACAATTATCTCTGGCTTTTATCGTGGAATGTATTTTGACTCATCACCATTTTTAAAAGAAAGCTACGCCATTTGGAATAACTCGTTGCTAGGTGCATTTGGGTCTTCGTCTTGGGTCGTTAACCTATTTCCTTAAGTTCGAGAAAAACGATTTCTTAGCCAAAGAAAAGCACTTTTAACTATTTCCTTACGTTTGAAAAAGACGAGTTCTTAGCCAAAGAAAAACAAAGAAAAGCACTTTTAACTATTTCCTTACGTTTGAAAAAGACGAGTTCTTAGCCAAAGAAAAACACGCATACTCCATACGGTATATAATTTATACTCAATCTAATGAAGTAGTTCTTTCCATAGTTTTTGAAATCAAATTTTTTTATTAGGAATACATTTCAATCTATATATATACAATGATTTCATTAAAAAATACCAATAAAAGTTATATATATAAATTAAAAGTTACTTTGTGAAAATATTTTATATTTTGTTGTACTTGTAATCTCAAACCCTACTCAATCTAACAACATTAGTAAGTCAATTTAGCAAGATTCTATAAATGCTAAACTAACTAGTTGGTTGAACTCACTAGTACAATTAATGCTTAAAAATGGAAAATGAAATTAGTAACACTTTAAAATATCTAACTACACTTGATTCTATAACAATAACAAGTGTAATATGCAGCTTTGCCACTTAATACTAAAAGGAAATTGGAGGAGCAGATATGGTGCAAAAATTACTCACAAAGCTATTCATATATTTACTCACCTCAAAACCAAATTACATGCCACAAATATACTGCTTATAAAATCCAACAGTTTCCAAAACAAGAAATTGTTTGTTGAGAAAATATCTCAACAACCAACAAACTAATCTTACCTATATATTATTGTAAGCATTATTCCAAGTTCTCCCCTTTCATGCTTACATTAAGCATTACATCTTTACAAAGATTATTACAAGAATCATAAATTACATATAGTCACATCTATCTGGCTAGTCTTATCAACACTAGTATCCACTATGGAATGTCGCAAACACGACTCTTTCTTCACCACCTCATCTTCAAGATATCACTTGAACTCCATTTAAAACATTAATGTCTCTGATCATCTTTGATGAACCTGCATGACAAACAATGTTGACACACTTTACTTTGCCAAATTACATAGCTCGTTAAATGAATCATCCTATAGACAAGCTCCCAACTCTTAAATGACATAGCTTGTTGTATATGACAATTATTTAGGATAGTTATTTTTGTACTGAATGTATTCAGAATTTGACCATACAACACAACTTCATCTGTCCCACACACATAAATCTCATAAAAATAACCTTTAGCTTGTTGTATATGACAATTATTTAGAATAGTTATTTTTGTACTAAATGTATTCAGAATTTGACCATAAAACTTCATCCGTCCCACACATAAATCTCATAAAAATAACCTTTAGTTGACGTTCTTGGCTTTACACAACCTATCATCTTTATAATATAAGGTAAACACAACCAAATTACAGAAATGTTCTCGTGGCACTGTATACCACCAGAACCACTAATTTGAATATGTAACATGTTCTATAGAATTGGTTTTGTAACAGTTAAATAAATAAAAAAACTCTCTAAAAACATATTTCATTTCTATTACACCCTCCCCATCCAGAAAATTAAGAAAAAAACACATATTTCATTTCTATTACACCAACCTGAGTTACCTCAATCTTATTAGTCCCTGCCCCTTCAGGGCTGGCAGGGACTATAGTAATCGATTTGTAGTCCCTGCATTAGTTTGACGCGATTATCAATAAGGACAGTTCAACTTAATGCAAAGTATTTCGATATGACACATTAACCAATACATTTTAACCAATGACTGAAATCTCCGTCTTATTTGGCCTCAAATCGAGGTATACAGACTCAAAACTTAGGAAAAAGTTCGGACAAGTGCAAAGTGATTAAAACAACCTTCACTTGCATGAAGTAATGCTATCTTTGCATTAGCATTAGTTTGGAACATTTAATGTTAAGAAAATGTTATGGTGTATCTTCTTTGAATGCCAAAGTAAGTGTTTTTGTTAACAATTAGACACATGTTATGCCATATATGTGTCAATGTTTATAATTGACAGATCTCTGGCATAGGTGTCAATCAGCTAGCCCAAGCCCCTGTAGGGCAGTTGAATCCCTGGTGATATGAATCAATGGGTGAAAGAAATGCCGCAGTTGAATCCCTGGTGATATGAATCAATGGGTGAAAGAAATGCCGCTATGACTGGGATTGGAACGGGTCCATCTCGAACTGTTCCTCGATCTTGATCTGCTGCGGGTGGAGACGCTGGTTCTTGCTTGTGAATTTTCTCTGATCTGCTGCGAGACGCTTGTTCTTGCTTGTGAATTTTCTCCTGGAACTGTTTTCAAACTGAAACTCAAACAAGGTAACAAACTAACTATCTCTTTCATTGATGCCTCTCCTACCTTTACTTGCTATATGTAAAATCTTAAATACAAAAATAAAAAAATCAAAATCCTGAGGCATTTAAGTTTGAATTTGAATTTCTATGAAATCAGTGCTTTGAAAATATTTGAGATATATTTGAGATATTTGATAGTATGGATTTGAAAATATTTGAGATAGTGCTTTGAAAATATTTGAGATATATTTGAGATATTTGATAGTATGGATTTGAAAATATTTGAGATATTTGATAGTATGGATTCGGTAACCTTAAAAACTGAGGTATTTAAATTCTTAAAAAGACAAATAATATGAAATCAGTGTTAATTCAGAAACCTGAATATATGCTTAGGGATGCGATCTTGGAGCTAGAGAAACATTCTGTTGCAGCGCAACATACAGGAAACTAGACTTGTGTCTCTTGGTACTGATCAAATAACCTCCCATTCTTCGGCTTTTATCAGTCTGCACACAATCTCAAATTTATCAGCAATTACATGATCAGTCAATCATATATTGTATTAATCATACTATATTGCCTTACTACAAATATAATAATGGTACTGAGTTTTCTGCATTTAGCAGCATGAATTTCTGTTTCATTACTTGCACAGTAAGGGTGGTTTGGGTTGCCCTAAAACCAGAAGAGAAACCGAATGCTTCTTGGATTGCTGAAGTATTGTTGGACCTTTGTCCTTAACTCATACAATCATCACTTCAACCTCCACCTGTTTGCAGAATTCAACTCTCAACAAAACTTTGGAAGTAACACAAATATTGTGACTGGAGAAAACAAATGATGATAAGCACGGTTTCAGAGCATGAATTTACCTCTGGTCTTCGCTGTATGCAAAGGGATTTCAAAGAGTTCAGAAAATTAGGATCAGGAGATTCAATCCCTGCAGACCAAAAAGCTTTGCACCGCACTTGATACTGCCACGCAAAAGGCAGCAGAGGATCCCAATCCCGAACCTAGAGGTAAGTCTGGACTCACAATTACAGTGGCCGATTTAAACCTGGGAACTGATCATGTTAGCTGTACATGAAAAAAGTTCCAACGGTGGCTAAAATTTCAAATATGACTGTAGATAATTCCAATAATCTACCGACGGAGAATCTGCCAAAACCCAATACAAGCAGTCCTAAAAACAAAAACGCACAAGTCAAATAACAGCACTAAAGCTTACCCAACAATGGAGACGTAGAGAAATAAAAAAGCTGAAACTCCAATGGAAACGCCAATTACAGCTTCTGGGAATTCTTCTTCATTCACAAGGGATGCAATGCACTGCATAATGTCTGAGGAACAAGATTTGACACAGAGAGGATCAACAACAAATTCTTCCAACGGCTTAAAAGCAGCCTCTATCCTCTTGATTGGCCATTTCAAATGCACATTCACGTCTCTCAAATCAATAGTCAAATGTCCATCTGGGTCTGCTGCAAACAATCACAAAGAGGAATTAAAAGATTAGATTAAAATGCCTTTCAACAGTTTTTTCATATCAAACCAGGGTTATGACTGCAATACCCTTCATATAATAAATAAATAAATAACTCAAACACCACTCTAATTGAACAAAATAGTATTGCATATAGACATGAAGGATAACAACTATAACCTGTTGCAGCTGTGGAAGTCTGAATCCGGACTTGTGTGTATAGGCCCAGAGAAGCAGCTAGAGCAGTGGATCCATGTACCACTGCATGTTCTCCACACAATATAAGTTTCCCAGGCGCTCGCGCTGCTACTTCTTTGATGTTATCCATATTTTGCAAACCCAATTCAAAATATGCAAACCCAAATCCAGGCTCTGATCGTCAGACCTTTGTACTTCCTAATATACAAAATTTAGATACTTGGTAATTCTGGGAGAATGCTGCCCAAAGTCCATGCTTCTCTGATCAACGCATGCAGTTGTATTTTGAACTTTTCTGTTTTTATTTACGGGTGGTCTAATGCAGTCTACAGACTTGAATGTCAACGCATCTTCGGCAACGCGGCATCGTTGTCCTTTTAACTATAAATCAACATAATTCCCTCCCTGCATCAATTATAGAGACCAAGGTTCGAACCACTTATAGTTCCAAACAAAAATCAACTTCCTTCGGCTTATCCAGGCTCTGGAAATGTACAATCTACAACAAAAATTCACCACTAAAAGTAGAAGGGAATAGCTATGTAGAAATGCTTAAAATGGCAAAAGGTACAGGACGAGTGGGTGGCATGCACTAACTGCATGTTTTCATTTTCGTGCATCTGTCAAATAGCGCAAAGGCAAACTGCCCCTCCAGGTGTCCAACCATCTTACTGGCCGTCTGCATTGTGTTGTTGGAGTCAGCATGCAGAGCGTTTCTTGCATGTCAGAACGCACTCCCTTGCCCATCCATCTAAAACCTAAATACCAGATGTCATAGATACTGGACACATCAAGATCACCATGCCCGATGTCAAACCATACAGATGACTTGCCACACATAAATTAAATCTAACGTGGATTACAACTTTCGAGGGTCTAGAGCCTTCTAGGCCTCGACGACAACGATTGCCGAGGGTATTAGAATAACTTTAGAACTTAAAAACAATGGGTGTCAATAATATAAGCATTGTAAAAAAAAAAAAAAAAGAGAACAAAGAACGCTTCGTTCAACGTCAGGTCTCCTTCTGACCTCCAATTCCAATGCTTCCAGACACTCTCCGCTGTGTACTCGCGCTTCATTACCTGTTCATTTTATTTAATAAATTTGACCATGGTAAATCTAAAACCAATGCATAATACGTGCGGCGGCAAGTATAATAATAAAATACATAACCTAAATTCATCCAAAACTCAAAAGAACAATTGTCATCAATGTAGGTTGTATGGATCTCGTTCTGTTATTTTGTTTTATGGTTTAACCATTTATATTGATAATAAAAATAGATTTTGTAATCGGCATATTAACAAATTAATTTTGTAGTAGATGGAGCATTAAAATAGAAATTGAGGATAGACGCGAACGTTGTCTCTGGAAGTCTCCATTTCGATTTGAAATGAAGTCATGTTGAGAACATTTTCCGTTTGCTTGGATTGACAGCAATGTTCAAAGTGTCTGAATTTGCAGAATAAGATGATGAAAACTGCTGCGCCCTCTATTCTTCATTCATATTCAACTTCATTCATATCCATTCGGGATCAGTATCAATGTCGACCAGGACTAAAGCTCTTAAAACAGGGAACACGCCGTATTCATGGGCTTTGTTGTGCTGTTGCCAAACAGAGTAGTCATAATAAGAACAGGGATAGGACTCAGAGGGAATCGACATTAAATCCTCAAAAGCGTCCAACTCCCACGAAAAAGCAAGTGCGAACGGCAGAGCACACAGAAGATAATACGAGTCATGTTCATCATATCCCATTGCCAAGCCCTCCAGCAGGGTTTGTGGTGGATGACTCACATACTGTACCGTAATGCAAGGGCCGTTGGCGATGTGGACATTGGCGCCTCTGCCATCGATTGTCTTGTAGCTGTTCATGATAAGCTCTTCTTTGAGCTGGATCACCATGTCTCTCTCAAAGATGATCCACAGAGGCTCCGTTTGAATTACGGCATGGCGCAGCGTACCGGGCCAACTTGAAATCTAGCTCACCAATAATTTGCGAAGATCTCTTGTTCTTTGGATTTCCTCTCTTCCAGCGTAAACGCACACGTCTAATTTGCGAAGATCTCTTGTTCTTTGGATTTCCTCTCTTCCACCGTAAACACACACGTCTAATACAAAAGATTAAGACAATATACAGCTACCATATTTGCAACATTTACAGCGCTGGACTTCAAAGCTTTTCCGTTTTCAGTCTAAGGTTTTCAATTGAACATTGAAATGTTGTCAGATGAGAGCAAGAATATCAAGATTTTTCTGCTGAAGCTTCCGTCCAAACACTCACAGCAAACCAAAATTAAAAGCTGCAGAAGAGTTATTTACCGTGCAGAAGCCGTAGCGCTGGATAACAAAGTATCTTTGATCGATGGAACAGATTTCTCATTTAAAACTGTTTTCAAGACTTTTGTCGTCGGATCAGATCAGGAGTGTCCATTCCGTCCATTCCAAACCAGAAAAGGGCTGTGTAGAAATGCTTAAAATGGCAAATGGTAGAGGACAAGTGGGTGGCATGCAATAACTGCGTGTTTTCATTTTCGTGCATTTGTCAAATAGGGCAAAGGCAAACTGCCCCTCCAGGTGTCCAACCATCTCACTGGCAGGATAAGGCGATACGCAATAATTCTATTCTCCCTATATTCGATCCTGCTGAAGTACAACTGGATAATCGGCCAACCATCTGGCGCCCGCTGGATAGGCAACTGGATAATCGGCCAAACATCTAGCGCCCGCTGGATAGGCAGCTCTTCCCGTAACCCTACCACAATTGGATCGATGGCTTTTAAGCTGCATTAACAACAAGCTCCAGCGCCGCTTCCCACTCAAAGCAGGGACTAGCTGCTACGCAGCCTCCCTTGTTTCATTAATTTTCTGTCATAGGTGATAAGATTGCAATTAGTATATTATGTCGATGACTAAGGAAATCATTTCATCGGAACTCCAAGAACAACCATATTTAAAGCTTTTCTGCGTTAAGTTCAATTGTACCGTGTTAAATCATCTATTGTAATTGAAGTCAACTTGTTTAATCCCATCCACCGAAAGGCATCCATTGTTGGTTTGAATAAGGCTCAATGTTGGTAAAGACCGAAGTTCTTACTAATATTAGAGTTTTGAAGAGGGCAGATCCATGCCTGCAGATGTGTAGTCCAAGATGGTAACAAAGATGGCAGTTGAATTCAAGGTGTAGGGATCTGACCTGGATCAGATGTGGTAGTTTCTCATTTAATTAAAAGCAGGTAGGTCGGGTGGATTCCCATATTAAGAAACGGGGGCCAAATCCAACAGCGCACCACAGTTTTGTCTGACTGGCAATAGATTCATAGCATGCTTTATGAGTAAGACATGTGATCTCCTAATGGTGAGCACGTAGCACATCAAGAATCGGCCCACTGTTCACACTGGCCCACAACCTACACTGTAGCGTGGACACTGGCAAATGTAAGTTCGAGTTCATGGTGTAAATTATGTCGTTCAACGTAAGTCCACTAAATCGGTTGTGAGCTAATGAGAACCACAACGAAAATAACTTCCAAACACGCAACATATATAATCAAGATGTAACTTGATTCTCAGTACCGTGAAAATTTCTTAATCCGGTGTTATCTGATGGAAAACAAAACCACACGACTCACAGAAATCTCACCCAAAACAAACTGATCTATACTAATGTATTTATAATAACAATAATATTCTACTTTATCATCTCCATGGCATTTGCATAAGGGAATCAGGCCGCAAGAGTCTATCATAACATAAAGGAAATTGGAGAGCATACATCGTGCGAAAATTACTCACCAAATTATTCACATATTATTCACATATTTACTTATCACAAAACCAAATTACATGCCACATATGATCTAGGTGATCCACGTGGTTCCAGAGACAGATACAAGACAAACAAGACTCAAGAAAACCTGAAAATCAAAGTGTTTGGATTATGCTCGAACCAGAATCAGAGCATAGATCTCGTCGTCTTGATCGCGGAAGTGCGACCAGTTCGTCAAACCGAGTCCGTATGTGAAAGGTAGAAGCAGTCAAAGTTGGGTTGACTTTTGCTAACTAGGCATACTTAAGGAGGCCGCAATTTTGACTTTTCCGGCGGATGGAATCCAGCCAACTCCGGCCAGATTCCAGGTGAAATTGTCGCCTCATTAAATTCATTCCTTCTGCCTAAAATCCGAATAATGTTAAAATGGGCCATTACTATTAAAAATTAAAAAAATATATATATATATATATATTATATATATTAATATATATATATATATATAATGTTAAATACGGAGGGGCAAGCCATGACCTCCGACCCCTCCCCACATCCCACGGACTATTGAAATTAACACATGAGAGGAGCGGAGTTGTGTGGGTCGGCCCTTGGGGTGCGGACCCAACCCATGCAACACAAAACAACCACCTTCCTTAATGTATGAAAGGCCAATGGGAGGTGGGTACAGTGCGTGGGCCACCCAAGGCAGGCCTGGCCCAACCAAAACTTAAATTAAAAAAAAAGTTGTTATGTGTAAAAAATGGAGGAGGCAAGGTTCGACCGCCCAACCTCCTCCCTATTAAACAGGTCCTCAACCAACATGCCACAACTATCTTCTTGTTTAATTTGCCACCCATTTTCTATTTAAAAGCAATTTGTTAGTGCGCTTGGGGGGAGATGGAGAAACTAGGAGTGGGCACGCATTTCGAGATGAAGGAAGGCAGTGCACGCAGTTTGAGGCAGCGTTTTACAGGGGGGCCAAATTTTCACTTTGTCAGATTTTGACAAATTTTATATAGTTTTAGCGCTTCTTGATGCCAAAAACGCAATGGCGTTGTCCGTGTCTCCATCCGAGTTCTTTATTTTTTGGTCATTTTCAATATGAGGGTGGAACCATCACTGTTGCAGAAACAGGTAGCGGAACTGTGATCCATGAAATTTTCCCAAGAAGATAATTTTTCTCCATGTCGGAATATAGTCAAGTTTACATTTGTTTTTCATGGTTTTCCATAGGGATCGCAATGGCGAGGTCAAAACCACCTTTTGAGTTGCAGATTTCCAGTCCACCCATGGAGCAGAATCTTTGAGGAATCTAGGGAGAATCTAAAAGACTCCTTGAGCCCTAGATTCTCAATTTTTCAGAATTTAAAAATTTGACAGTCGATTTTGTACTATTCGACGTCAGAAATCTGATTATGCATTCAGATTTTTCATTTGCTCATTCTATTTTTCAGCCACATTTCTAAGTGGAATGCAAGTGTCAGCATTCACGTGCAAGCAACCATTTTCATGTGATTTGATGTTGTGAGATCGATGGTCCGAACAACTTTAGCAGTTTGACATCCACTTCTTCAAATGGCCCCTGGTTGTCAGGTATATGCAATGCATTCATGCACTTCTTTTGCTATGCAATGTGCTACACAAATCCTATTTGATGTTTGATGTGAGATCTTTTTTCCTTCCTTGTTTCATGATTCCTACTTGATGTGGCGCAGAATCGTTTGTGTGATGTACTTGTGGTCATGATTCGTCATGTTGTGTTTTGAGATCCCTTTGTTGTATGTTGATAGGATACTCATGTTGCCATCATGCATGTTTGCATTGAGATCCCTTTATGCCATGTTGGCGGGATGATCATCATGCATGAGTTTTGTGTCATACTGATAGAAGTCTTTTGACTGAGAGTTCTTGTAGTGGAACATCTATTGGAGTCACTCCTACATGAGGGCATTTTTCCATGTATGATAATGACGTCATCTCTATGTACATCACCACTATTGACAGCACTTAATGCAGCGGCCTACACCGTCTTGACATCGGTGCCCGGAGACGTAGTCCCTCCTGGATGAACTCCGTTATCAACGACTTATGTTTTTTATGTTGCTGATGATTGACATATTCCTCTTCTTTACAGCATGCACATGTACTCATTTATGTTATTTTAGAAATGCAATCTAACACATCATGAAAGTAAAAGGTCTTGGAAGGGTCCTTTGTCACAACTAGACCCAGATCAAGTGGTATTAGAGCAGTCTTTGCGTTGATGTGAATTGCAGCGTGAACAATGGAACGTGCAGTGACATAGGATGAAAAAATGATGTACGAGACAATGCTCAAAATTTCCAAAAGGGTAGAGGTAATGTATGAAACTCTACAGAAAGAGACAGACGAAAAGGAGCGGTTGTAGCTTCAGTTGCAAGCCATGGAAGAGGTCATGGAAGAACTGAAGCAAAACAAACATAATCTTCAAACAGAGAATGCTAAATTGATGATGCATCTACATGAAGAGAAGGATGAAAAATAGAGTTTTCTATGATAGCTGCAAGAAAAGGACGAGGCCTTGGAAAAGCTGCAGCATGACCCATGCGAGGTAAGGAGTAGTTCTCCATCTTCATGTATGTTTCCTGATGATGATTTCGTTGTTTTTTAAAAATCATACCACTGGAATTGGCTCTAAACTGTTGAAGAGAATGGGGTATGAAGGAAAAGGCTTGGGTGTCAATGGCCAAGCCATTTCCAATCCCATCAAAGTAGAGGAATTACCTCGTTAGGCAGGACTTGGGTATGTCAAAAAGAAAGTTGGGGAATGCGCCACGACAACAAGTGAACCACCACCAACAGATGATGAACAACCCTCATTAGCTCTTTTCAAATTGACATAGGAGGTAAGAGATGTTGATTTCCTTTAATTTTTGTCGTTATATGGTATGATTTCTATGGGATATTTGGAGATTCCAATTACAGGGACAAACATGAGGCTCCTTACTAGGACGAAGCACAAGAAGGAAGAAGAACTTGGAGTTAATAACCAAGGCATAACTCAACCATTGGAGGTTGGGTAGAGACCTCAATTTGTAGGCTCGGGATACACCAAAGGAGAATGCTCAAAGGTGTCGTATGCTTCCGAGACATTGTCAAAATCATTGAAGAAAGAGAATGATGAGAACCCATCCCCATCATCCCATGGCAGTTTCCATCGCAGGGAAAGAGCTAAGGCAAGCTCTCATTGCCATACTTACACCAGAGACAGCAAGGAAAGGTATAACCACTCTCGACATTCGAATTTTCATTTCGATTGTAATTATGTTGTTAATGATAAATGTAAGACATGGAATTGAAAAACAGGTACCTTTTGTGGATTACATAACCATACATTTTCTAAGTGTTGGAAAAGAATGGCAGCACACAAAAGGATGAGGTGTGAAAGACCTTATCAACAACATGTAAAGAAACATGTTAAGCAGATCTGGAGGGAGAAATCTTATTGCAGTCATTGCGATAGAAGTGGCCATCAAAGAGCCACTTGTTGGAGGCTCCATCCAGAGCAATGCCTTAAAGATAAAGTGTCGATGTGTGAACCAGGTGAAACAATTATTCGACAAGAAAAACCACCACAAGGAGGTGACCCATTCAAATTGATAAGCGAAAAATGGTTTCTAGATATGTTAGCTTGTCATGGTCGTGCTTTTGTAAATCATTTGTTTCATTTTAAAATGTAAAAGTAATGATGTGTTTTCCATCACTTGTTTAGCAACAATGATTTCTGGTCTTATTTTGAATTGCATGTTGAACTGTGAAAGTGATGTCGTGTTTCCATCACTTGTCAAAACAAATAGTGTTTGGCCTTATCTTTGTAAATCATGTGTTGCGGTGATGATGTGTTTTCCATCACTTGTTGAAGGAACAATGATATGTTGGCCTAGTTTTTGTAGCTGGGGTATTGTGTCCATCTTGTTGTAAAATTGACCATCGAGTATGTGTTATAAACTCATGGCAAGTGTGGGATGCTTGGGTCATTAGTTGGTTATGAAATTTGAGCATGTAATTTGTGAAAAAAATGTACTACAGGTTGTAGAAGTAGCAGGTGTCGGTGCTTTGCTTAAGGCTCTGAAGAACAAAGGTGAAGGAGATGGAAGCGAGACCTTTCAGGATGCTTATGATGCAGACAAGGTATAGAGAAGTTGCAAGTTATTCTTCATGCTTTTGGAGGACCAAAAGCTCCTCAGTGGGGAGGATTGATCCAGGTGGCTCTAGAGACACACATAAGACAAAGAGGACTCAGGAAAACTCAAAAATCATAGTGTTTAGATTATGCTTGAACCAAGACCAGAGCGTAGATCTCGTTGTCCTCATCGTGTCAGTGTGACCGACTTGTCAAACGGAGTCTGTATGTGAAAGTTAGAAGCAATCATAGTTGGGTTGACTTTTTGCTAACTGGCCATGCTTAAGAAGGCCACAATTTTGACTTTTTCAGTGGATGGAATCCAGCAAACTTCAGTCAGATTCCAGGCAAAACTGTCGCCTCGTTAAATTCACTCCTTCGGCCTAAAATCTGAATAATGTTAAAATGGGCCATTACTATTAAAAATTAAAAAAATATATAACAAAGTTTTGGGTGGCGAGCCACCAACCTCACCACCCCCAACCAACTCGTATTATAATGTTAAATATGGAGGGGTGGGCCATGTCCCCCCAACCCCTCCCCACATACGACGAACTGTTGAAACTAACACATGAGGGGAGCAGAGTTGGGCGGGTTGGCCCTTGGGGTGCAGACCCAACCCATTCAACACAAAACAACCACTAGACTTAATGTATGACAGGCCATCAGGAGGTGGGTACGGTGGGCAGGCATGGCCCAATCGAAACTTAAATAAAAAAATAAAATAAAATTGTTGTGTAAAAAAAGGAAGAGGCGAGGTTTGACCACCAAACCTCCTCCCTATTAAATAGGTCCTCAACCAACATGCCACAACCATCTTCTTGTTTAATCTGCCACCCATTTTCTATTTAAACGCAATTTGTGAGTGTGCTTGGGGGGAGATGGAGAAACCAAGAGCAGGCACGCATTTTGAGATGGAGGAAGGCAGTGTATGTAGTTCGAGGCAGCGTTTTGCAAGGGGGCCGAATTTTCACATTGTCAAATTTTCACAAATTTTATATGGTTTCAACACTTCTCAACACCACAAACGCAATGGCATTGTCCATGTCTCCATCTAAGTTCTGCATTTTTTGATCATTTTCAGTATGAGGGTGGAACCATGATCACTGCAGAAAAAGGGAGTGGAACCATGATCCATGAAAATTTCCCAAGGAGGTAATTTTTCTCCATGTTGGAATATAGTCAAGTTTACAGTCATTTTTCATGGTTTTCCGCAAGAATCGCAATGGCAAGGTCAGAACCGCCTTTTGAGTTGTAGATTTCTAGTCCACCCATGGAGCATAATCTTTGAGGAATCTAGGGGGAATATGAAAGATTCCTTGAGCTCCAGATTCTCAATTTCTCAGAATTTAAAAATTTGACAGTCAGTTTTTCACTATTTGACATCACAAATTTGATGGTATGTTCATATTTTTCATTTTCTCATTCTATTTTTCAGCCACTCTTCTAAGTGGAATGTAGGTGTAAGCATTCGTGTGCAAGCAACCATTTTCATGCAATTTGATGCCATGAGATCGATGGTCCGAACAAATTCAACAGTTTGACATTCGCTTCTTCAAATGGGCCCTAGTTGTGAGGTATATGTGGTGTTTTCATGTACTTCTTTTGATATGCAATGTGCTTCACAAATCCCTGTTTCATGTTTGATGTGGGATCTTGTTTTCTTCCTTATTTCATGATTCCTGCTTGATGTGACACAAAATCATTTGTGTGATGTACTTGTGGTCATGATTTGTCATCTTGTGATTTGAGATCCCTTTGTTGTATGTTGATGGGATACTCGTGTTGTCGTCATGCATGTTTGCATTGAGATCCCTTTATGTCATGTTGGCGGGATGATCATCATGCATGAGTTTTGTGTCATACTGATAGGAGTCTTTTGACTGAGAGTTCCTGTAGTTGAACATCTCTTGGAGCCACTCCTGTGTGAGGGCATTTTTCTGTGTATGATAATGACATCATCTCTATGTAAATCACCACTATGGATAACTTTTAATGCACCGACCTACACCATCTTCACATCGGGGCCCGGAGACGCAGTCCCTCCTGAACGAACTTCATTATCAACAACAAATGATTTTAATGTTGACATGTTCCTCTTCTTTACAACATGCACATGTATTCAATTATGTTCTTTTAAAAAAGCAATCTAACACATCACGGAAGTGAAAGGTCATGGAAGGGTCCTTTGTCACACCCGGACCCAGATCAACATATATATTGCCTATGAGATCCAACAATTTCCAAATTACGAAATTGCTTGTTGAGAAAATATCTCAACAAAACTTAACAACCAACAAACTAATCTTACCCATATACTATTGTAAGAATTATTCCAATTGTACTAGAATCTTATGCAAAAAGTAGAGATCTCTTTATGGGTTGATTGCAAAGTTATATTAAGTGCATAATTTAAGCACCACAATCTTGGTAGAGGGAGAATAAAATTGCTATTAATCTATTG
This sequence comes from Pinus taeda, assembly GCA_000404065.3. Classification (NCBI taxonomy): domain Eukaryota; kingdom Viridiplantae; phylum Streptophyta; class Pinopsida; order Pinales; family Pinaceae; genus Pinus; species Pinus taeda. The sequence goes on along the minus strand of APFE031170891.1, from coordinate 38,133 downwards.
GTACGTGATAACATATTTTTATGAAAATGGGCTAGCAACAATTAAATAATTAAAACATTTTTATTAGAAAAATACAATGTTATTAAAAAAATACAACAATTAAAAGTGCGTGCACACACACACACACATATAAGACAAAATATTAATTACGGAAAAATCCATATATTTGAAAAACTATTTTTAAACCACATAATAATTAGAGTTTTCTTTTGTAACAATTTTTAATTTTGAAAAAAATGATAATTTTAAACCACATAAAATTGGTCATCCATCAGTCAAAAATCAGAAATTCAAAAAAAAAAAATTAAAAAAAAAAATACATTTTCACTTATAGACGAAATGGTATTTTTCTCGACATTTTTCATGCTTAAATTTAACCAAAATTCGATAGAGATTCAGGTTGTTTAATTTGTAGAATTTGAGTGCCCCAAGGGGATCTTTTAGGGTCTTGAACCCATTTATGCATTCTAAAATGCATTTTAAACAACACAAAATCACATTCTTTCTTGAAATTGTTTTTTTCAGATTCCAATGAAAAAGTCTACTTTGCCTATAAGTTAGACTATGTCTTTAATTTTACCAAAGCTTTAATAAATTTTGGAAATAATTTCTAAAAATTTACAAATTATTAAGATTCAAAGCATTTTGAACCAAATTTATTAGAATATACTTTGCCTTTGGCAAATATAACAAGGTTCATAGCACAATTTAATAAAATTCTAGAAATCATAAACTACCTAATTTTTTTTAGCATACTCAATTATTTTGAATTACTTTAAAATCTATATCAGATTCAAAATAATATTTTGAAATAGATATCTATAGTTCTACATAGACTTTGGCCCTAATATACCATTTATATTGGAAAACAATTAGAAGATTTATAATAAGTATAAATAATCACTCTTTTTATTATATATATTTAAATTTAAATGTAATACATTTATATAGGTGTTGTGTGATCTAACTTATTTCAAATATAGAAATAGAGGCTGCGAGAAAATACAAAAAATCTCTAACTAATTCTAAAGCCAACATTAATTCTAATACCCTCCCGTAATGCTTACATCATGAAAAACAATATTAAAATCACATAAACATATTTTATTTTGATATTTTTTTGGTCTATACTTCATTATCATTTTAATCCACTTCTGAACTTTCATAGATTGCGCCCCTTCTCAACCCCTCATTCTAAGTTGTCACTTCATTCATTGAACATACAGTAGTTACTGACCATAAATTTCTCATTTGTAATAACCATCGATTTTTTATGTGCTTCCATCTGTCAGCTAGAAAAACAATTTAGATACTAAATCATTTTATTGAAGTATTTCCATTTATTAAGGTACAAAATACACTATATTAGCAAGTTATGTATGCAATAATTCTAAATTATGAATATAAGTAGTGGTCAATCTTACAATGTGACCTTTTAAAAACTCAAAAACACACAAAGATTGCATAACCAATAGTTGTTGTTATTGGGTTACCAAATACTCTAAAAACCACAAGTTTTAATGTCTATAAACATAATCAAACCAATGAGGTGTCCTTGTGGCACCACATACTTCAAAAATCACTACCTTAAGTTATGTTACTTTGTTCTATAAAAGGTTTTTTATAATTCAATTCAGACTATACTAAGGAAGGTACCCAATCTACATAAGTATCTAAAATTACATTTACTAATTTTTCTATACTTTCATCTTCTACAACTGAGACACCATTACTGAAATTTAAGCATACCTGAAATCTAATGTTGTCTCCACCTCCATTTCTTCTAGACCTGAAAGTGCAAACAAAACCCATGATCATAAAACTATCTAAGTTCTTTTACATCAGAGCATCTACTAACCTCCAAACACATCACCAATAGCTATGAAGAGATTAAATTATTCAATTGATATATTGCTTGATCATTGTGGTTGGCATGCCTACAATGAAAGGCATTAGAGAAATGAGTGTCATTAATGAACTTCAGTACCATCACTAGAGGAACCAATCCTAACTCTAAACTCGAACTGTGTTGTGATTTCCTCATAGCGCATAAGTATTTCAAGACATGCTAGCTCATCATATTGATTTGTCTTTTAACACATATATTTAACTTTCTTCTATTCTAGACCATGGGCTACATCATCATCCCTGTGGGAGTCCAATAACATTTAAAACAACATTGGGTTACACATTGTATTATATATATATATATATATATTATGCACATCTGTAGATTGATAAAACACACATCAACTATCCATCCAAACACACAAATATAACACATAAATATTCATGTAAAACACCAACCTATATACTCTAACCTATTCATATAATAAATAACTCTTACACACTCACATATTTTTGGGCATTCCCTTGTGGAAGCTACACCCAAAGATACCATTTGTGATACTAAAATGAAAAAACTAGGGTCAAAACAATTATTTTTTTTATTACATATTCAAACCTAGATACAATATATTTATGTAGATATTGTGAGATCTAATGTATCCCCAACTAACCCTAATATAATCATTAATTCTAGCAGGTACATAAATTAATAATCCATATAGAAAATAATTTAATTACAAATTATCTAAAACATGGTTGTTTTAAAAAAACATACATCGTAGATGTTAAAGTATTTTGCAATATATTAATAGTTAGAACAACCATATTTACTAATTTGTTTGATATATCTTGATAAACGTATACCAAGCACATTTACAATACTTTAATAATTATTAAATGTGTTGTAGGGATATCACCTCCAAGTCACCTTTACACAACATCAAATCACATTTACTATTGTAATTGACTATTTCTAATTATTAATAATTTTATAATAACAACTACGTTATTATATATAGGAGTTGTCTATAATGCGATTTTTTGGAGATTCCAGTGACGGAATCCGGCGGAAGAAATGAGGTTAAATCTTGATTTTTAGCAGTTAAAATGGTTTTTTAACTGCATATTTGGATTCAGCGCCCTGGAAAACCCCTGGGAAGCCATTGATTGTGCAGAAACTAGCTATCAAACTTGGGATTCCAATGAATTGCTACCAGATTTTGACCGAGAAAAATCCGCCAGAAAAGCTTTCAAAAGAGTCGCGTTATAGACTACTTCATACTATATAGTATATATATGTTATTAAATGAGAGTTAAAAACTCTAATGCAATTAACATATAATATAATAATAACATCAGATTGTTATTAATATAGTTATTTACCACACCATTATTTTTGTGGTAAATAATTAATATATATTTATTATTATAACTACCATATCTTATATATATACCATAATTTTTATAAATATATATTAAAATATATACTATAATTATATAATTATAAACTCATAAATATATCTATATATATATATGGATGATAAATGGTTAATTAATTACTTATTATTATTAAACATAGCTATATATACACTAATATATATAAATTAAATATATTTATATATATATATATATATATATATATATATAAACCTTAATACTATAAACCTTAAATTATAAACTTTTATGTTATAAACTTTATATATTTAACCCTAATATTATAAACTTCAATAATAAACTCTATAAATTAAGCTCTATATATGGTTGAGTATGGTTCAACATGATTGGAATAGGGTTTAATATATGGTCAACCATATATTAAACCCTATATATTAAACATTTGTTAACCATGTTCATTCATTTTAATCATTTTAATCTTGGTTCACCTTCGTTAAAAATGGTTGACTATGGTTCATAATGGTTGACTATGTTTGACTATTCTAACCATAGAGATCTTGATTGATCATAATGGTTGAGCATGGTTAATTGCAAATGACTAAGGATGACCTTAGTTGACTAAGGTTGACAATATTTGACTTTGGTTAACCATGGTTGACTATAATTGAATATGGTGAAGTTTATTTTGACTAATGTTAACTATGAGTGAATAAGGTTGACTATTGTTAAATATGGTAAACATAGGGTTGACCAAGTTTGACCATAGTTAACTATTCAAACATTGACTATAAAGATTGGCTTTGTTTGACTAAGTGGTTTACTATGTTTGATTATTAATATTAGTATGTGATTATATTTGACCAAACTTAAAGATTGTTGACTATCAAACAGAGTCATCCACATGACTAAACGTGGTTGATTAATTTGGTAATGTTGCATTATGATGTTGGATAAATTGGAATCTAATGTAACATTATGACATTGATTGTCATGTTGTGATGTTGGATAGATTCTTGTACCTTTCCAATGCCACATGTTTGATTATAAATATTAATCAATAATAATAATAGGTGATTATGTTTGACTAAATTTGACGACCCTTGATTGTCAAACATAGTCAAACGTAGTTGAACATAGTGAATCACGTTATTAAATGTGGTTGACCACATTTTATAATATTGCATTGAAATGTTAGATGAATTGTAATGTAATGTAACATTGCGACAATGGTTGTGACATTGCCACATTCGTTGTTACATTGCAACGTTGGATAGAATTATGTACGATTATGACATCACATTATTATTATTATTATTGTTATTTGTTAGCTTTATTAATATTAATATTTCTATTATTAAACATTTTTAAATCTTGATTTTGGCCGACCAAGGATGACCATATTTAATTAAGGTTGATAACGTTTGACTTTGGTGAACTATGTTTTACTATAATTGAATATCGTTGAGTTACATTGAGTAAGTCAACTTTGAGTGAACAAGATTAACTTTTGTCAAATATGTAAAACATCTAGCGTTAACCAAGTTTGATCATAGTCAATTAATTAGACATTGGCTACAAAGTGTGAATTTGTGTTGGTTGTGAAGCCTAATTAATAATGATCTTCCTGATTCAGAGGTCTTGTTTCAATCGGGCTTATACCTCAGGAAGATTGTACACTCCTCCATGCGGGCCCTTAGCAGTGGTTCAGGGGCAGCACCCCAAAGTCTAAAAATAGATGAAAATTTATCTTGTAAAATATTGTAATTTCATAGTCAATATAGGTTGTTCATTAGGTCAATGATCTAACACTAGAAATAATGATAGTAGAATTTATGTTAATTTAGTATTTTTTGTCCTAGAAGGCAACCCTTGGTTTATATGAGGGAATTGTATTGTGGTTGTGTATTATTATTCTAAGCAAGAAAGAGAGGAGCGGATCTATTGTAGGTTGTATATTTTCATTTTGGTGCATAATATAAAGGGAATCACTGGTTGTTTCTCTATGGACGTAGCCCAAATTGGGTGAACCATGTATATTTGTGCCTCTCTTGTTTTATGTGTTTTTGTTTCCACAATATTTTGTGTTCCATTGCTTTGTTATTTAATTTTCTAATAACTTATTTGGCTATGTTTGACTAACATGGTTGACTATGTTTGACTATTAATATTAATCAATAATAATAATAATGGATGATTATGTGTAACCAAAGTCGAAGACTGTTGACTGTCAAACATAGTTGAAAATAGTCAAACCTTGTCAACCACATTAGTAAACTAATGTGTTTTAAAACATATTAATATTAATATTATTAAACATTTTAATTAAAATTTGACTAGGGTTGAGAATGATTTAACCATGGATGAACATAGTTATATTCAACAATTGTTTGGCTATGGTTGAGTGTGGTTAAACATCGTTAACTATACTTCTTCACGTTCACCATGTTTATATGAATGACAATGGTTAATGATTGTATGACTATGGTTGACCATGGTTTGACTATGGTTGATAATGATTGACTATTCTTGAACGTGGTTTGACTATGATTGACCATCGTTTAACCATGATTTCACTATGTTCAACCACAGTTGAATATCATTGACAATACTTGACCATGGTTTGAATATGATTTGCCTACATTTAACCATATTTTGAATATGAATTTTTTTATTGTTGTCATGATTTAACTATGGACACCACTACAATGTTTCTTGTTGATTATTAACTATGGTTTGATTATAGTTAACCTTAGCCATCCTACATTCGTCTCTATAGTTAACACTTGGAAATATGTTTTCAAACCAAAAAATGGTGTCTCTTGATACAAATTGAAAGCTATTAAAAATATAATTGGAAACAATTAAAAACTTATTAAAAAAGGATTATTACAATATTTTAATATTAATAATGAATGTTGTTGTTTTTTGTTTTAAAATGTTACTAATAATATTATTAATAATATTAAAAATATTTATATTAAAAATGAAATCGTTATATAAAATATTATTATTAACATTAATAATTTTTAGGTTATAATCACAATGTATAAATTATTAATTCATATTAATAAATTAACTGGATAACATTATATTAATATTAATTACGTTACAATATTTTTTAAAAAAAATATGAGTAAAATTAATATTAATATTATATAAAATTGTTATAATATTAATATAATATTAATATTAATAATTGGTGAGATTTAGTTAAAAATATCAACTATAATAACAAGTAATAATATACAAACTATTACTATACTAATTTATTATTATAAAATCCAAAGTAATATTTTTTTGATAAGTAAGAGACAAATATTCTATTAATCTGATAAAATTACATAATATACAGAGTGCCCCAGACAACAGGGGCACAAAAAACCATGGACCGAAGCTCAAAGAGGTTCCTACAAACAACTCAAAGTGGTTCCTCCTGCATCCACTAGATGGACCCGGAGGCAATAGTAAAATTCCACGAAACCGAATCCTTGTTGTTGAATACATAACCTCGATCCAACAGCCAACAATCAAAGGGACCCACAAAGGGACCCACAATTGTGCAACAGGCATAACCAATCCGAGCTGTTGAAAGAAAAGTCCTAAACCAACGGCCAACGAGGATATCACACAAACGAGAAGCATAGAGGTTAACCGCGTGATGAGAGTGGTTTTCTCTCACCTCTTGTTGCCACCTGTTACCCCCTTGTGGAATTGCATGCATCTTTCACAATACTAGATACCAGCCATGTCCCGCGTGATATACCACATAAGGTTTTGGGGTTTTGTGTTCATGGTTTCACAGAAAGCCCGGGGCCCGTACAGGGACCCATAATGGACCCCACTGCCCCTTGCACACGAACCCGACCGCAACTCTAAACTGGGTCCAATAAATAGCAATAGGTTTAGAACTCTAAGGCGACAAGCATGACCCATCTCAGCCATTGAATACATAATCCCAATCCAATGGTCATCGGGGATATCCCAAAAATAAGAAGCGCGGAGGTTAACCACGCGATGAAAATGGTTTTCTCTCACCTCTCGATGCCACGTGTTACCCACTAAGTGGAATCGCATGCACCTACCAAAATACTAGATACCATCTAGATCCCACGCAAAATACCACTTACGGTATTGAGATCGTGGTTTCACGAAAAATCCAAAACATTCCCATAGACCTTGCTGAGCCTTCTGCCTGGAGTCGCCAACAAAAACTCGCTGAGCCAAATACACCCAAGTAGTCTGTTCTGTGTCATTACCCGACTTGAAACCTTCATCATTCATTCGAAAGTTAACAAGATTGTGGAGAGCAACCACATCCCAAAATTGTAGACAAATTAGGTGATATCATCCTCACTCCTGTCTCCCGCATCCCTTTGATCAGCACTGTTCATCCATAAATCCCAAATCTTTGGTTTCCAGGATGAAACAATCCTCTCATAGTTTCCCTTCAGGTAACAACTCCCATGCATGTTGAGAATCCCTGTCCTTATTGGCCACATGTTCGTTGGCCAACCAATCTGCAAGCATGTTTTCCTTCCTTCTAACATGAACAAATTTAATTGTTTTAAGGGTCTGCAAGTGAGAGTGGATATGGTGAAAAATTTGCAATAGCTTCCAGTGCTTCGACACTTTATCTGGTGAAGTTCCATTGTGAATCTTCTTGGTTGCTTTGGTGATTAAATCCGAATCTGCTTTCATGATAACATTTTGTAAATTTGCCTCCACTAGGATTTCCAAGCATTTATCTAAAGCTAGAAGTTCAGCCATGTTATTGGTATCCTTTTCCAAGTGGGCATGGAAGATGTATTTTTTGTGCCCTTAAGCATCTCTTATAGCACCCCCAAAGCCAACTTCCCCCAGATTTCCCTTAGAAGCTCCATCAATGTTTACTTTGAAGAAGCCTTGAGGAGGGGGCTGCCATCTACTGGCCCCTGTGCTAATTGCTCTCACTTCCTTTCTTATTCCTTGAGGATTGATGGATTGAAGACCCAAATTAAGAATAATAATCTCCTCATGAGGTAGCGGAGGATTCGTGGGAATTGACTTCAAAAGGCTCTTAATTGTTTCTTTAACCTGTAATAGAATTTGATTTATTATATGTTGGGGTTTGCTAGCTTTATTTGTGAAGATCTGCCTGTTGCGTTCTTTCTAAACATTCCTGGTAAGAAAGCCTGGTACTAGCATCCAGGTGATGATATTATTCTTTGAGGAGTTCTTCCTCCAGTTTTTCAGAGTGTTGGATATGCTGAGATTGTCCCTACTGGTTTGTCGGAAGCTTGATGCCACCTAGTCCCATACCTTAGCAGAAAAAGAGCAGAGGTTGAGCAGGTGTTCAATCATTTCCTCATGTGAGCCACATAGGTGACATTTGGAAGGGCCAGTGAAACCTTTCTTTAGGAGGTTTTCCCAAGTTAGGATCTTCCTTTGATGCACAAGCTAGATAAATAGCTTTATTTTCATCTAGTGAGAAGCTTGTTTTGCCTCTTTGAGGTTAAGTTACCTTCATTATTCTTCCCCCATCTTAATTGGTCATGTGAGGAGGAAACTAGAATCCATATGTGCTTTAAGTCCATGGTGAGAGGCTCTGCGATGGCCTTCAAAGGATTCTCATCACTGTAACTTAGTTCCTTCCACTTCCTCCATTTTTCATTGTTCATTCCCTCATCCCAGAAATCTTTTACCATTAATAGGCCTTTGATATTTGTGTGTCTCTTGAGGGCTGCCAGGTCAATCCTGTTGAGGATGGGTTCTTGTTGCCAGCTGTCCTCCCAGAATCGAGCTCGGTCCCCTACATGGATTTCCCAAAAACAATGTTGCTGAATAATGCTTTGGTTCTCCCAGGCAAGTTTCCATATTTGTGATCCTCTGATTTGTCCTGTCATTCCAATAAGATCCTTTTCCTGCTAATGCTTGGCGCACTTTTATTTCCAAAGCCTGGCCGAGGGGGCATTCGGCTCCTTGATCCATTGCCACCAAAGCTTAGCTCCCGAAACTTTACTAAGAGTATCTGGATCATGCAACCCCAAGCCACCATGGCTTTTGGGCTTGCAGATCTTGTCCCAGGCAACTAAGGCCCACTTTTTTTCACTTCCCCTCTACCCCATAGAAAGTCCCTTTGAATGTTCCTTATCTACTGCTTAATACCTTGAGGAGTAGGGATAGCTGCAAACATGAAAATGGGAATGGCTTTCATGACCGCCTGTGTGAGCACAAGTCGCCCTGCTAAGTTTAAATATCTGCATGCCCATTTCTAATTTTGTCCTTAAGTTGATTTAAAATTGGTTCCCATATTTTCTTGCTGAGAGGTTTATTAGTAAGAGGAATACCAAGATATTTGGAGGGCAACTGATCCCTTTGAAAACCCAGAGTTCTAGTAATGCTTCGTTGTATAGCAATATTTGTGTTAAAGAAAAAAGCTTTGGACTTATTTTTGCTTACCTTTGTGCCTGCTGCCATAGCAAAGTCGTTTAAGATATCTTTGATTTCCCTTGCTTGCTTGACAATGGTATGCTTCGCAGCATAGTATCATCCACAAATTTTTTATGAGTATTAGCCTCTCCATCCGGGGTGAGCTTGATCCCCTGAATTTGACCTATAACATTAGCCATTCCGATTGACCTACCTAGCCCTTCCATCATGAGGACAAAGAGGAAAGGCGAGAGTGAATCACCTTGTTTGAGCCCTCTGGAAGGTGTGAATGTATTTGAAGGGGCTCCATTAAGTAGAATGGAAAAGTTGGTCATAGTGACTAGTGCCATAACCCATCTTATCCAATTTTGGTCAAAGCCATATGCTTTCAGAGTAGCTCTGATATAAGACCAGCTGAGTTTTTCATAGGCTTTCGCAATGTCCAATCGAATAATCATGCCTGCTTTCTTGTTGCTTTTGAGAGAATGTGCCACCTCATGTGCTTGGATGATATTGTTGAGAATTTGTCGTCCTTCCACATAGCCTGTTTGCTCTTCCGAGATGAGGGATGGTAGTAGGGACTTGAGTCTATTGGCTACCACCTTGGAGATGATTTTATACATCACATTACATAAGGCTATGGGTCTAAATCCATCCAGAGTCATAGCATTTTCCTTTTTGGGGATTAAAGTTATGAAGGAAGCATTCAATGCTTTTAGAACCTTTTTGTATTTTCTTGAGTCTTCCACAACTTCGATGATATCCTATTTGACTGTATCCCAACAGGCTTTGAAGAAATCAACATTGAATCCATCCAGGCCTGGTGCTTTTCCATTTTGAATTTCCTTGATCACCTCACTGACCTCCTCTTCCGAGACTGACCTATTAAGATTGTGGTTGTCCTCTCTAGTGACCAGCTTGGGGATATACTGGGTGAACTGATTAATGAACCTAGATCTATCCTCCATTGGCTCCTTTGCAATATTAGAGAAGTGTTGTACTAGATTTGATTCCATGTCCTTGTGGGAGACAAGCTCAACACCTTGATAATCCTTAATCTTTTTTATTCTATTGTGTGCCCTATGGGCCATAGTAGATTTGTGGAAGAACTTAGTATTTCTTTCTCCCTCTTTGATCCATTGAATCCTAGATTTATATCTCCAATAAGTTTCCTCTTATAAGCATCGATCCTCCCATTCTTCCTGCAAAGAATTAGTTAGCTTTTGCCTCTCTTCATTGAAGCCTTCTATGATATTGATCTGATTGATTTCCTGGAGTTTCTGTTTAGTCTCAATTCTAGCCTTGAGGATATCACCAAATTCCTTTTTGTTCCAAGCTTTAAGTTTGGATTTAATATATTTCAGTCTCTGTTGGAGCATGTACATTTTAAGCCCTGAATATTTAGATCCTCTTTCCACCATTTGTCAATATTACCGGTGAATTTGGGGTGTGAGAGCCAGGCATTCTCGAATCTGAAGGGCCTGTTCCTCAAAGTGCCCATAAAGGTAGCTTCTAGCTGAACTGACCAATGATCTGAGCCTCCAAAGGGTAGAATGGACACTGTGATGGCTGGTCCTATGAGGAGGAGATACTGAGAGATGATAAATCTATCAAGTTTTGAAGCCACTTGAGGAGCCCCTCCCCTTTTTTTGTTCCACGTGAAGGTTCCATTTATTGTCTTGGTGTCCACTAGTCCCATGTTCATGATGAAACCTTGGAAGGCTTCAGAATCTATGCCTAGCTATCTAGTGCCTCCTTTTTTTCTGAAAGAGATCTTATCATATTGAAATCACCTGCAACTATCCAAGGCATGTTGGGATATCGTGCTCTTATATTTTCCAAGGAGGTAAGAAGCTTGAGTTTATCTACTTGTTTCTGAGGTCCATAAACATTTGTTATCATATATGTTTCCTTATCACCTACCAGACTGCACACTAGAGATAGATAGTTCTTGGATGCCTCAACATCCAGGATAACAAATTTTTGTGGATCCCATAGCATAAGAATCCCACCTGATGAGTTATTTGCCTTGACCTCTAAATACTCATACTTGATTAACCATTTATTATGAATTTCTCTTATTTTCTCCATTGAACATTTGCTCTCATGAATAAAGACCATGTCTGGTTTTTCTTCTTAAATTCTGTTACTCAGATTCCTTTGTTTTCTTCTACTACCTAAACCTCTAATGTTCCATGTTGTAAGCTTCATTAAGAAAGGTTAGTAAAGGAATAGCTGGTAAGATCTTTCATCTTACCTGATTTAATCAGTAGTTTTCCACATTCGTCTAGCAGTTCATTCCGTCTTTTCCTTCCTCTTTTCCTTCTTGAGTTCTTTGGATATTGTGCCTGTGATTTCTCCATAGTTTTGACCCCACTTTTCTCCTAGCTTTCATGGTTTCTCTTGACACCAGTTCCATTCGATTGTGCCATCCATAGAAAGAGATGTTGAACTTGATCATAGTATTCTTTTGGCAAGGAGTCCACTCCTTTGTTCTTGCCTTGTTCTAGAAATAGTTCTAGATCCAGATTTTCCCTGTCTAGAATCTCCTATAGTTCATGGTCCTCTGTTCCTGCTTCACTTGGAGTCATCTCATAGTCTTTACTAATATCCATGCAGCTTGGTAGATCCTCCTTTTGCTGGTTGTTTACTGTGATATCCTCCATTTCAGCTTCTGTTTCCTACTCCTTGGATGCGTTCTCCCTGTCCTCGACTATCTCCACGTTCTCCTTTACCTCCTCTAGGATTTTGAAACTATTGTGTCTTATATTTCTGTCTTCACTACTTTTATTGTGTGGGCATTTACCCCCTTACCCTTTGGCCCCAACCTTGGTAAAAAACTCGTGATCTCTATCCAAAGGTGTTTTCCCATTGCCTTCCATATTGTTTGCTGAGCAGTCTCTAAAGAGATGGCCATGTTCATGACATTTGCGGCACCTGAAAGGTATGTGCTCATAGTCCACCATTTGCACCCAATCTTCATCATATACCTCTAAAACTATTGCTTCCGGAAGGGCTCTAAATAGATCCATTTCCACACATATTCGGGCAAAGGGATATCTTCAGAAAATGCCCCAGCTTGTTGCCTATGGTCTTCAAAGATTTTGGGAGCCAATAATCCAGAGGTAGTGAGTATAATCTGATCCAAACCGGTACAGATGTAAATGTTTCATGTTCCGGGACAAAGTTCATCATCCATGGCCACATGTAGAGTCGTTCCACAACATAGAAATAAGGCCCCCCTTCAAACACTCTGTCTTTGTCCTCTAGGTTCGCCAACACCACCATGAAGAAGCCCTTAGAACCCAGATGTAAATGTATTTCTCCCTTTGGCTTGCAATGACTCTTAATCCAGATGTGTAAATCCCTCTCTGTTGGCCATAACCCCATGAACTTGCAAATGATCACATGTTCTTTCATATGGTCCCTGTGCGCTTGAATCACAGGATCACTCAATACGACCTGGGGAATGATGCTCGATTTGGGTTTGCAAACTCCCGTAGTTCTTGTGGAAGTTGTTTTTACGCTGTTGCCTCCCTTCTCCTTTTCTTTACTTGTTTCTGTTGATTCCCTTCCTGATCTTAGGATTCATTTCTTCCAACTCTCTCCTTGCCTCTTGCTTCTAAAATCTTTTCCAACAGTTTTTTGAAATGCTTCCCTCCTGCTTCCTTGCTTCCTTCTGTGACTACCTGACTGTAGGAGGGAGTGGCGCTCCCCCCTACGCGTCCCGCCATGGAACCCTAATGCAAAACCCTAGTGTCAACTTTGATCCTCGTTCAAGTTGAAGACCTCTTTGTTTTCCCTCCAACCATTGATGATTTAAATCCAAAATAATATTATTATTATATAACTTAAACCTAATATTAAAAGTATTTATTAAACATAATACTACGATTTAATATTTAAACCTAAAACCTATTATTATGGTAAAACTTAATATTAAAAATTAAAAATATGTTATAAATTATCACAACAAATTAACAATAAAAACTTCAAAAAAAACTTATATTAATACCTATCTGAAAATGTTTTATATTAACGTAGCTTAATCTCAAACTGCTTATATATTACCAACCTAGAAATCAAAAAGATAAACGTTTGTTAAATCTACAAATATTATATATTATATATAAAGCTAAGAACGTATAAACCTTATTTGATATCTCAACCTAAAACAAACATATATATGGTACCTAACTTTTGAAATCTGATAAAGTTATATAATTTTATAAAGTTATAATTTAAATAAAATTACTTAAAAATTAAAAAAAAGTACATTATAATTAACTAATATTTAACCTAATCTCAAAATGTTTATATTACGTGGTTAAATCTCAAACTGTTTATATATTACAAACCTAAATCTAAAAAGATTAAACGCTTTGTTAAATCTACAAATATTATATTATATATAAACCTAAGACGCTATAAACCTATTAATATGGAACCTAAAACATTATATATATATGGTAAACCTAACTTTTTAAATCTATAAAGTTATATACATTATAAAAGTTACAAACATAAAACGTGTATAAACTTAAAACAAAAAAAAAAAATTATATTTACATCGTAAGGCGTTTCCATGTGAAATCAACTCCCCTTCTTGTCTACCTGTCACCCTTAGATACCCTTAAATGACATGTTAGACAATTGAGAAACGCTGAACCCTTCGATCACAAAAAATTAGTTACGAAGTCCTTGTAGGTAGGGAGGTATTCGATTTGCATAGGTAAAGATGAAATATTGGTGCTCTCTCTGTAATGGTAGGCCTGGTCGTTTCACTGTTGGATTCCTGGAAGGGTCAGCTGCTTACCCCAATGTTCCTAAAACCCCAACTTCCAAACCATAGCCTTCCATCAGCATGGAGACAAGTTAGAATGATGGGAGGCAGTCCTCGCACGTTTCCTAGCGGAGTGACCAAATGCAGTGGAAGAGAATGCAAGAGCAAAAATCCAAGCTTCTCCTCAAGGCCCACCTCCTGAGAGAACGCCAGCTTTATGAAATGCGGAAGCGAGCAGAGCTTAGAGTAGCCAGGACCAATCTTGAAAAGCCCTAGGAAAAGTCCTCCAATGCCCCTACTTTGTTTGCCATTATGACTGACAAGCAGCTCCAAGCCTTGGCCGACAGGTTTCAGAAGCCCGGGGGAATCAATCTCTGGATCGAGAAAGATGGACCAGAAAGCCTCGCTTTTGATAGGAAGCTCTCCGTTCGGAGCGCGACGTCGTACAGTAGGGTTAACAACATCGTTGCCGACGATGGGAGGTCATCCTGCTCACAGCAGGTCAGTGCATCGACTCAGGCCAGGCAAAGATATAGTTCTTCATCCTCTAATCAACAGAAATCAGACAAATACTCCAAAGTGACAAGAAGAGCAAGAAACAGTAATGATACTTAGAAATCAATTGATTTCTCTACAAGGCGCCAAATAAATTTGCTTGTGGGTTCTAATTTGGTAAAAGATGATGATTCATATACTTCTGACGTGGCGTATGATATCGGACTCCCAAATGGGTTCTGTGAATTTTTTTACTTTACCAGGTTATGGTCACAATGAAAATTTCCAATATCTTAGTAATAACTGTATAGATCTACATTTTAGAGTTCGAAGGGTTTAATTTTCCAACTGCTAGATATTTTCAAGGTTTTTGGTTTCTAAAATGACCCAGTATCTTGAAAAATGTTCGAATGGTCTATATTTATGGCTTTTGTGAATTTTTTTACTTGTCCAGGTTCTGGCCACAATGAAATTTTCTAGGTTGTTTTCAATATAATATGTTAGTTCTGTGTATGATAAAAATGATTCAAAACCACCTATTTTCTGGTCAAGCTCAAGGCAAAACATGGGATAGAAATTTGAGATGCCTAGTATGGGTTCACTTGTCAAAGTTCCTACGGCATAGTTCCTCCATGCTCTACTGGTTTCCGAGGCTTTTGAAATGATTTAAAACCTTACAATTTCCTGAAACAACTTGAATCTATGCCATCCGTGAATTATCTTTACTTAATTGGATTGTGGGGACAATGAACTTTTCTGGGGACAGGCTCTAGGTATTTTCAGGGCCTTTGAAGTGACCAAAAAACCTTGAAAATTTGTTTGGATCTACGAATCTATGCCTTCACTGTATTTTTTCCTTCATCTGATTCCAATGACAATGATTTTTCCCGAATAATATAATATGCCCTCCACCCAGTTTGTCTTAGTTACCTATATAATATGCCCCTCACTCCTGGGTGTAGTTTTCGTACAAACATATTGTACTGATGCTTTTTTTTTTTCAAATTCAATCCACCATGGAGAAAACTGTAGATCAAAATTCTATCACGTGAAAAAGCATTGATATATTGTTAATTTGTTTTACCAAGTGAAATAGGATATATTCCCTCTTTTCTTAGAAAAATTCCTCATATTAAAAGTCGGTCAAGTCTTAATTTCTTAATCAATTAAACGTGTTACATTTCACTTTCTTCTGATAGCGTTGTGAATTTGTCAATATGATATGCGGGTCTTCTTGTGATTCCAGACATTTTCAAAAGATTCGAAGGTGTTTTAGTGAATGGAAATGAGTGGTTGTATTTTCTCTTAGAGGAAGTGAATGGTTTAGCAGAATATCTTCTCCAACAACTTAAAGAAGCCACGCGGTTGACATTGGAAGGTTCTTCAAAAAGGACAACAAATCCCATCCTTAGTTTGTTGCCTGGCCCCAAAGGGTCAAGTTGGTTATCAATTCCCAGGAGTAAAATAGGCATTTTGATTTTCTCTTGAATTTACTTTTTATTTGGCATTCCAGGAGATCCCGTTGTTTAGACATCTCAAGGAGTTTATTTAGTTTTTTTTGGTGCTGGAATGAATCCATATGAAGTGATTAATAGTGCAGTAAAGTGAGAACCCTTTCCATGTTTTAACTTTCATATTTAATTTCCTCTCTTTTGGAACTTCTCAGATTTCAGTATCAATGTTATATGATTAGAATCAATTATTGATAATGTAGGGTTGTTGAGAGGCATTCTAAAACCTTTGCCCATCGTGAAAGAAAGACAGTAATTTCTCATGGAATTGAAGTTTGGCTCCTTATTGGTGTTTGAATATGTTTTGTGTGCTGAAAAGTTTAACTCGCCTTGAATTTGAATTGAGAATGACACATATTCTTGTATTGTTTTACTAAGTCATTATAAGTTCTCACTGGTTCTCTGTAGTCTTATGATTTGGATATTTCTCTTGCAGTTATCTGATATGCTCAATTAGTTTGGGGGACGCATTTTACACAGATGTCACTGCCGAGGGTGTAAAACAAGGTTTATTAAGGTTTATTATTTTGTCAGCCCCCCTTTTATGTTTTATAATCATATATTAACTCTTGTCGAGATTTTTGCTTCCATTCAAATGGAATTTATTCATATCAAGCATGGATTGAATCTTGAACCACTTATTATAGAGTCACTAAATTGTTTCATCTGACGCAGGGGTTAGCCAATGATATCTCTTTTGCTCCCATTGGATGGATCAAAATGCTCAACTCCAGAGGAGCTATTAGTGCATATGAGTTCGATACAAACACCTCAACAGTGTATTTGAATGTTCGAGGTTGCGGGGATTTTGGAGCATATTATTCTGTGAGGTCACAAGCCGTCTATGTGGATTCTACGCAGATAGAATTAAGTTATGAAGAGGAATGTGGTCTAGCCACTTTCACATTGAGAGTGCCAGAAACATAATTATATTTATGTGACATCAGAATTGACATATATATGTTTTAACCAATTTAGATTTAGGTGTTGCATAGTTCCCTACTCAACGGGCATCCTGAAAATGTTTATTGGTTTGAATGCAAGAAGTATGATGACCTCAAATTCACAATAAGTAAAGAAGTGTTAGCGTTAGTTCTATATCTTAGAGAACTAAATTTAAGGACTAGCATTGTGACTTGTCAGGTATATTATCTTCAATGCCTCCTAATCTCAATTAGGATTGCAAGGCCATTTGGAAGTTCCAGAAAAATCTTTTTCATGTCTGGCATGTGCTGGGCTTCATTTTAATGTTTCTTTGATGTGGTTCTCATATGGATCATTTTGTGATTGAGTTTCTTGTGTCATTTATACAAGCGCATCATACATTTAGACTTTTATGTTATAGGTGCATCTTACATTTAGACTTGTAATTGAGTTTATTGTGTGATTTATATAGGTGCATGTTACATTTAGATTCTTATATTATATTTTTTTTACATGATATCATCGTCACAGGAGGGTAATTGACATTTTTTTAAGTATCAAGAGTTTTCAGAGTTTTTACTATTTGAATATATTATATATTAATATATTATATATATATTTCACAAGTTGACACTTAAAATGCAAAAATGCATGCTTTATGCGGAAAGGTCTCTTTTGCTCCCACTGGACTGATCAAAATGTTGAACTCCCGAGGAGCTATTAGTGCATATGAGTTCGATCCAAGCACCTCAACAATGTATTTGAAGGTTTGAGGTTGCGGGGATTTTGGAGCATATTGTTCTATGAGGGCACAAGCCGTCTATGTGGATTCTTCCCAGATAGAATTCAGTTATAAAAAGGAATGTGGTTTGGCCACTTTCACATTGAGAGTGCCAGAGACAGAAATAAATTTATGTGACATCAAAATTGACATATAAATGTTTTAACTGGTTTGGTGCTGCATAGTTCCCTACTCATCGAGCATCTTGAAAATGTTTACTGGTCTGAACACAAGAAGTATGATGCCCTCAAATTCACAATAAAGAAAGAAGTGTTACCGTTAGTTATGTATCTTAGTTCCAGAAAAATCTTTTTCATGTTTGTGATTTCCAGCTCTCAGTGTAAGATGTGATTCTGCGATAAGTATTCCATTGCGATAAATAAACATTCCATCGTGATAAGTATTTTATTTTGGTGATAAACATTCTACTATGTGCAGATTGGTCTCTTTTCATTTCATAAAAGAGCTAACCCCTATTAGAATTATATATATAGATATAATTAATTAATTAATTAATTAATGCTTTTCGATAGCAACGCAGCGGTTTTAATTAAAAATCAGATGACATGGCAAGGTACTCTACAATACTATATGGCCAAAGTATTAATTATTTCACTTTGAACCACTCAACATGTGATTCTCGTAATTTGGTGAAAGGCGCGTTATCGAGCTCTGGCAAGCTTATGCTTTTCTTAATAAAATTTTGTACCATACGAATTTGACGTGATTACAAGCTTTCACCTTATGATATGATTGATTGCACTTATTTTCTTTATAGCATCGAAGCATTTTTGATTAAAAATCAGATGGATATTGTAAGGCACTCTGCAATACTCATATGTATTGACAAAACATTAATCATATTTGACTCTGTCAGCATGTGTTTCTCATATACTTTGTTGAAATTGTTCTCAGTTTTGGCTTTTGCTTTTTTTTTAATATAATCTATGTTAATTTTGTTAGGGAATGGTTGGAAAGGTAGGTTTTTCAAAATTGTTGAAATTCCATTAATATAAAAAAGATTATATCACTACATTAAGAGAACAAAAGAGCCAGAGCCAAAAGATAAAACCTAACTACTCCATTTGAAGCTCCTGAGTTTCCTAATAATATTTTATACTAAATGAATATTTGTGATTTCCTCTACATAAGATAAGTTTGATTGCCATGTTTATCTAGAGTTAGGTGGTAATAGAAAACCAGAATAGATTTATTATTTTAAATATAGATTTAAAATGAGCATATATTATTTAAAATGAGCAGGGGCTTCTGTCACAAGCTTGCTCTATCTCTGTGTCTCTTCGTTCTTTTTTCTCTGATAGCCAACTCCTGGTGAACCAGTGGTGAACCTACTGGGATCTTTCACGCTCTGGCGACCTTCAACACGGCTTCCACGCCTTACACGGTCTTGGCGTCCCTTCGATCCTTTGGCGAACTCCCTGCGAACTTCGGACGAAAGCACAGAGAAAAACTACTACCACAGCGAACTCTTTTATATAAGCTCAGAAGTACTCAAGAGAATGGTTTACTCATATTATTTCAAAATGGAGAAATCCTTACAGAATGCTCATAGAGCTTTTATAGAGATAGATTCCATGCAGAGACAGACTATTCTCGCGTTTACCGGACTTTTCACAGCTTAAAATTAAGCAAGTTACTACCGGATGCTTCTGGCGAGGTATAGGCTCTGTATCAGAATCAGACTTTACACCCAGACACTTGACTCTTCTAATGGTCCGGCCACTTTAGATTCTTACCAGTGCCGAGCACACTGATACACAGGCTTCTCGAACCAATTAAGGACTTTGAGTGATTACTCGTAAGCAAAGTTCAACTTTGATGATTGAAAGAAACCTCTAGACTTGTACAAATAGATACCCAAATATAATCCAAAGTACAACTGTCTATTAATGATATTTGACTCCGAACCAGTCAGAATGTGTTTCTCGTCTGTTGAAAGGAGAGTTATTGAGTTACTTACTACGAGCTTACGCTTTTCTTACTAATATATGTTTCATGCTAATGTTTTCCTACAGCCGTGTCAAAATTTGTTTTTATCGGCAGACGTTTCTAATAATATCTAGATTTGTGTTTGGATCCTGAAAATATACTGAAATATAATTCAAACTATAGATTATAAAAATTCAGCTAACTTCCACCACTACAATCAAATATATGAATACAATAATGTCACCCAGAATTACCAAGATGACAAGATCTACTATCATTGTCGAATAGGCTGTTGCTCTCTGTATGCATCACAGCGTTTAATGAATTTATTGCATACAGCTGGTGATGGATTTAACACAGATAAAGGTTCCTTGATTTTATTAAATTGATGCCAAATTCTGATTTCTAAGTAGAGATTATTGTTGGGAGGAACTTGATAATATATTTTCTTGCAGTAGGATCTATGGGGGACAACTCCTTTTATCTTATTGGTTTAAGTTCATTTATACAAAAACTTATAAATTTGGACTGATTATATGATAGGGAAAATTATGGAGTTGTCTATAATGTGATTTTTTTTAGATTCCGGTGACGGAATCTCGCGGAATAAATTGAGGTTAAATCTTGATTTGCTGCAGTTAAAATGGTTTTTAACTGTATATTTGGATTTAGCACCCTGAAAAACCATTGGGACACTTTGATTGTGCAGAAATTAGCTATCAAACTTGTGATTCCAATAAATTGCGGGTGGATTTTGACGGGAAAAACCCAAAAAAAAAGCTTTATTATAGAGAACTGCGAAAATTATTAATAATCGAAAGATTTCGGCGGTTATATCGGGTTCGTTTTAATATAATATTGAAAACTTTCTTAGAAATTATCCGACTCGGTCCAACACCTTGTTTTTCCATTGATTTAATACTCCGTAAGTATAATAGAATGCACAATTGGAATAGCAACTACAAGAAACGCAAACTTCAACAAGGCAATTTAACTTAAAGTCATGCAGTTTTTTGAAATTTAATTAAAATGGTTTGAATGGAAAAGTATTTCAGAATGGTAAATTTGAATAGTTAAATCCGTAAATATTACATGATTTTAAGATTTTTGATAGGTTTAAATTTTTTTGTACATTTAAAAAAATATTTCAAGTAATAAGA